>JAHWXV010507524.1:0-13436 GCA_024586415.1 Phrixothrix hirtus | reverse complement strand
AGAAATATAAGAAACATGTGTTTTATTTACAAGCATCCAAAAGAAACATATGCTTTATCTACAAGCATCCAAAAGAAACTGAAAATAAAAAAAAGGCTTACACTACGGAAGTTAATTAATTATTATCACTTACCCGCGCAAACCGCGGTTTCTACAGAAATATAGTGGTTCTTTATTAAATAAGGAACGGTTGTTCGAAACATTTTTAAAATTTTAAAAGTGTATACTGACGAACAATTACATTAAGAATGCCACATTGTATTATCGCGTTAGCAAGCTCAAGGATACAACCAACATGCGTGTTTTCACAACGATATGTTAACAAAAGGAATAAAAGGCGGCGACACTTGTCGGGACCCTTTGTAATTAATAATTAATTATAAACAAATCCGTAGAATACTGAAAATATAAACCCACAAGTTAAATCTAGAATTATGAATTAAGCAAAAATACAAATCTAATTTAAGAACAGAATATAGAGAATGAAATTATAATTTTGTCGTATCTCTTAGCTTTAAAAAACTTATGTACAGGATGTTGCTAGTAAAAACGTTGCAACTAAAATTTCAAATTAAATTTAAAAATACCAAAAATGGAAGGTTTATAAAAATAAACGTTACAACACGTTATATGCTACAAAGAGGAATAGGAGAAAAGGCACACGGTTAGTTCAGTTTTCTACGGGACAGCGAAGTGGGGGTGGAATTGATTAATAATGGATTGTACTCTACGTTAGGCTGTATAGAAAAGCAAAGTAGGTTGAGCGTCACGTTTTTGCGGTTATAATTGAATACAGAACATGAATATCACTCTTTAAACAGTTGTTCAGCTTTGGCCTGAATAATGCTATGGCAAGAACGAAACCTAACACTGGCTTCAAGGGCGTACGTGTTAAAAAGATTTACGCTATAAATATTCAGATCACCCTGTATTTCACTCGCGAACCTTAAAAAGGAATACTGTTTAAATTCAGGTTAACATGACGGTAACATGATCAATCAAATTAATAATTAAGGAACAAGTTATATTTTATTCAAATACGCAGAAACAATTGAGCATATTTTATTTAAACAGCAAACCTGATGTTGTTACAGATGGAGATATCTGCCCCATGCTTGTGTCTAGTAGTTCCGGAAGTTAATGAAGGCGGGTAGAACAATAAGGCAGCGCTAACAGGTGCAGCAGCGACTCCCAAAGTAGGAACAGCTGGGAAAGACACATATTCCTGATTAGTAGAGCTGAACACGACTGATCTGCCCTGGAACTCCCAGGCCAAGCCTTCGCTCGCAGGAGCAGTGTCACTAACTTAGAGGACCACCTCTACATCCCATGATGATAGATAGATTCCACAACGATACGGCAGAAAGAGAATGAGAACGAAAAGAAGTGGAAAAAACCACTAAAAAAACATAAAAGTCCGAACTATAGTAATTTTGAAACTCATTAAATAATTAATTAACCTTACCTTAAATTAAATTTAAGTGGTCTTAGGTCCAGTTGCACCGTTTCTACTTAAACAACACTTAGTCTAAGTATCACTTAGTTGCCACAGAAACAATTGTGCTAACAATAGGTATGATAAAATACAAGTAAAACATAAATCTAAGTAGATGCGGTGCAACTGGCCATTAAAGAACGAATTTTTAAGAACGTTCGAACTGATAAATCCTAACACCTTTAGATTCGGCGTGTTGAAGGACGAATGACATTGCGCCGATAAACCAAATTCCAAAACGTAGTACGCATGACAAAACAATATGGGCGCGTTTCGAAATTCAACATAAGATGCAACCGCTCAACAGTTACGTCATCTGTATGATTGTGATGTACATCAGGAATTTAGGACCGATTTTGATGCGCATTGTTTGTAATTTATAACCAAAAAATTTTAAAAGTCAAGCTGTGTTATTAAACCAATAAAAGATCACAAAATATTCACATTTTAAACATTTATGATCATTAATTTAATTTTATATATGTACCTTTAAGTTCTTAATTTAGGCACAAATCGAATTTTAGGCATAAACAATTTTACGCGGGAACAGCTGTTTTCTCCCACCATTAATCCACCAGAAAAACCAAGTTCAGAGTATGGTGGAACTGATGTTGCATCAAGTTATTACACCATTAATTTTGGAACGGTTGGTACGTACCATTGCAACATGTTGAATTTTGAAACAAAATAATGGAATTGTGATTTCAGCGTTGGCGCAACTGTTGAATTCCGAAACGCGCAATATACCGAAATAATTACTTGAATGAAAACTAACCCGAAAATATAAATTAAACCTATTCAAACTAAATATTAAAGTATGGAAAATCGACAAAATACAAGGACTCGCAAATAATAATCCCTTCTTAACATTATTAAATTTTAAACGCAATAAAAGGAGTCAATTATCATTTTACTTAACACTCACAATGAAAAATTAACAAATTTAAACGTATAGAAAAGCGGTAGCGCTCCAAAAAGAGGGGTTAAAATTAAAAATCAAATAAAATCGAAAAATGAAAGGTGAAAGAGGCTGTATTTATTTTACAAACAACAAACTATACCGGGCGGTCCATAAGACCGTAACATTTGGTCTGTGTTCAATTCTGCTATCGGCTAAGCTTTGTCGTAGCTGATTGAATGTATTTTGAAACCTTTCTGAACTTTTCAATTGACCGTTTCCTTGTGTATCGGATGCGGCTGCCAAGTTGTATTTGCTGGTTTGTTTTTCGTTAAGTCAATCTTGTTCACTAACGTACCAGTTATGTAGCACTTATCTCTTCACTTATGCTTACGTGAACTTTCATCAACTTAGGAGAATGTTTGTTTGTGTTCTCTGGATTTTAAAGAAATTTTGGTTTCAATAATTACCTGGTTGCAAAGGTTGTACCAAAAGCAACCTGGTGTTCTTAAATATCTCCTACTCTTTCTTTAGTTAATGTAATTTCACTTATTTCTAAACGAATTTAATGTAGTTTTCTTAATTTGTACTTATTTATTTTAAGAATATCCAGCATTCATCTGTCTAACTTACTAAAATTGTTTTTATACTACGAAATGATTTTATGTTGAATACATCTTAAATTATGAATCTAATTTTTACATATTGAACCAGATGGTGTCACTTATGTATTTTAATAAACCAAGTGTTTTTACTAAAATAAGGTAAGTACGTTAAAAATACGAATACAAATAAGACAGAAAAAACTGATTACATATTTATGATTATAATTCTAAAAGGTATTTTTTCCTGTCATTGCATAGATGAATATATTAAGAAATTTGTAAACTGAAGTATTAACAATTTCTAAACCTTTGTACGGTTAGCGTATACCATTATATTTAAATACTATGATTTTATCTATTGTAAGTAGGCAGGGATTTCCGAAAATTTACTATTAATTTTTTTCGGAATTAACTTCTAAATAAAATTTTTGTTTAGAGAAATTTTTTAATATTGACAAGGAATGCTAAAGGTGTTTAAATTTAACTGATTGTTACCAGGAAGTGTCAGAAGTAAACAAAAAATATTTTAAAGACGAACACCGTAACTGGATCCAAACATTCTTTTTATACCTCTATAACCCTACTTTTATCGTTACAGTACATAACTCAAGCGTTTCCGATTTGTTGCATTACACCAGCGCACATCGGTCGTTTTCCTTTTATAAAAAAAAGTACAATATTTTGCAGTTTTCCTGGTTTGCATATACTATTTTTTATAAATAGAAACCGGCTAATATGCACCTCACCGTGCAGTGCATATAAATTGGAAACACTATAAGGCAAGAAATTTAAATCAGGTCAACAGAACTGATTGTATGTAGAATCTTATCGCATTTAAAAAATCCTTTAGAGCGTTGCAAATTTGTATGTTATCCTTGTATTTCAAATTAATTTAAAACGTATTTCAAATTGAAGGTGTCTGACATAAAGGAATATAACAGATACAATGGCAGCAAAAAGTAAAAATACGGCTTCATAATAGTGCAGGTTTCTCCACAGTTATTAAACCTATTATCTCTGTGAGATCAAGTGTTAAATGGGTGTATCTGAAATAATTATCCTAAAATGCCGATGTATCACTGCCGTATGTTAGAGCCGGTTCGCACCTACGGGGCGCGATCAGTTCTGATCCCCTCAATTAACGATTGTAAATTAAAGAATTATAATACTAAGATGACAACTGTGAGTTATATTAATACCAATCTCATTTAAAAATTACCCTAGTTCTTATACTGGCCGTATTTGCCTCTCGCTTACTAAAAACTGTTATTATTTATTGGTACACATATTCCTACTGTAGGTTAAGTTACAATTATAAAGATATCCATTTCCCTTCGGGCAAATTCTATTCCTATCTTTTAAATCAGACTTATGCACTGTTTCAGGCTTCTTTATGCTCTACAAGTTCATATCTAAAAGTTCTATAATTTTAATTTGAAAGAAGTATTTATTTCAAATTTGTCTTCTACTAAATATAGCTTTGAAAATTATATTCTGGTTACTGACCGAGCTTAACAATGGTGCAATTGAAGGGAGCCTTGAATAGTCGCATCCAGAATATAGTCCGAGTCTCAAGTGATTTTACAATACCGAGGTAATCAAACAGAAGTGTTAGGATTCACTTATCGTTTACCCTTACCAAGCCGAAAGCATTAGAAGTGGACAGAAGGTTTCTTAAAATGTTTATATCCAGATTTTATTAATATAAGGATTTGGATCAACCTATAGGCAAATTTTCAAAATTATCGCAATAATACAACAATGTTAAAAGAATTATTCTGTTTAATTAGACTAATATCTAATATAAGGAAATTTGGCTTCGTAATTTCTCAGCTGATAGAGCTCCTGTCTAGCGAACGGAGAATCCTGGGTTCGAGTCTGAGTCGATAAACTAATTTTAAATTTAAAATAAATTAGTTTAAAGATATTGAGTAGTTCTGCAGTATTAGATTCTGTCTGTCTAGTAATATACCGAGTGTTTGACTCGAAATCAGCCTCAATGGCGAGTTGTGTAATTAACATCAAAAATTTATAATTAATTATATTCTATTAATCATCTAGCTTACTCTATTATTAATTCATCAATAAAATATCTTGTAAAACAATTTTTTTTACTTTTTTAGGTGAAAAACCTTTCCAGGCCGATTTACTTTTCATAACGATAAATATAGAAAGAGACAGCTGTGTCTTAGTGGTTTGTTTTCAATTAAATCCCCTATTTGCTTAGCCAATTTGAAATGTATCCATTTTTTTCTCGCGTCTTTTAATTTTAATACATCCATTATGTAATAATAAAATGTTATTTATGGTAGTTACCGCCTTTTTAACTATTCAGTTACGTTTTTTCAAATTTTTCAAATAATTAGATGGCGCGTTGTCGAAGTTCTTAAATTATATAATCGAAAAATTGTTCACTTAAAATAAAAACAAAAAATAGGTTAAAGGCAGCAAGTTAAAAGCTTCAAGAAAATTCTAAAGGTCTTGAATGGAAAAATTACAACTGAAAATAAATACTTTTAAGCTTTTACCACTAGCCATATTCATGCACACTTCCACTTACTCAGAAATATGTAATTTATAATTTATTTCCCATCCATATAACAATCAATTTTGTTATTCTTCCATAAAAGTGACAGAATACATCATTAATATTCCATTAATTAAATTTCTTCGTATAGCCAACTAGATCTAACAAATAAAATGTTTGTAAACCAAGGCGGAAATAGTCATTCGTTAAATTTATATTTATTTTTCGACTTTTTAACGGATTACGGTACAATTCACAGGTATTCACGGTCTAGCTGTTCAATAACAACACACAGGTGTCAAACGCCTCTTTCAATATAAGCCTTTCTATTTTTTCCTCTTTCTTGCACTCGTTCATTGTAAATACTTTAAAAAAAGAGAATACTTAGAAGGAATTATAAAATTGTAATTAATTTAGCTTTAGTAACGATTTAAGACGGGAAGTCTAACAAAAGGGCTGCGTGTTATGTTTATGTAAGGTTCAGTTCTTCTTTAGCTTGACAGCCACAGATGGTTATATTATTGAACATATAAATGATATACATTTTTAAATGCAGTTAGTTAAAAAATTAAACAAATTAATCATTGTAATTACGTATATAATTAATTGTAAAAAATTAATTCACTTTTTAAGTACTTAAATCTTATATCCAGAAATTTTCCAATGCGTATTTTCATATTTTCATCATAATTATAACGTATTTAAATAATTAAATACAAAATTTATTATATTTAATTTGTATTAATGTAAAAATGACAAAATCACAAAAGTGACCAACAATAGATACACCGTAAAAAATTTGCGATAAAAAACTGAACAAACGCTGGTAACTTTATATTTTTACAAAATCAAAAATTCCGAATATACGGAAATGAAGTATTTAATTCAAATTGCGTAAAACTCAACATTAGAAAAATTAAATATATTTATATTTATTTCATTTTTATAAAAATTGTGTAGCTTAAATAGTATATAACGGTATTTTAAAACCTAACCCAAATAGTTTCCTAACTAATAAAAATCCGGTGTGAGTCAACACACAACTTTCTCTTACGCACATAGATATACAAATACGCAAATGTCCATAAATGATTAAAATATTATTTACGTTTGTTCTGGAAACGATAATTCTAACGGTCGCCCATTCAAGTTACTGGACACCCAAACTCTGCTTAACTCCAGAAATTTTCTCTGATAACTCGCTTCATCACATTTTTTCAACAAAATCGCTAAGTTCACGTAAATGCATATTAAAGACATAAGAACCGTAGCAAGTTTTAAAAAAGTTGTTAAAGACTTTTTCGAGAAAATCGCAAAAAATTTAAAAATATCAAGAATAAAGTAGCACTTCCAGGCATTAGATTTTAACTAAATTCTTGCCATTTCATGCACAGAAGATAAAAACGTAAATATGGTTGTTTATTTTCATATGATGATTTGTTTTTGAGATATGTCGTTCATAACTAAAACTCCAAATACTTCTGGTTACTGGATTTTCAAAAATGGATTAGAAAAATTCCTTAGTTAATATAAAACTAAATTAGGTAGCTAAGAAATATATTAAGTTTAAAAAAAACCGTTGCAGCCGATTTCAAGAAAATGGTGAAAACAAAGAATTCGGAAAATATCTAAAAATGACAAATAAAATGGAACTTCCGGTTATTAGATTTTAGCTAAATGCTTGATTTGGTATACAAAGGCAGTAATGACCACAAATATAAATTTTCATTCAACTAGGACTTTCAGTTTCATAGTTGTTTTATTTAGAGTTAACGGTGGAGATACCTCCGGTTACTCAATTTATGGAAATGTTACTGAGAACTAACCTAAACTATATAAAATGTCATTAAATGGCTAAGAAATTTAATAAGTTTTAAAAAATCGTTATAGCCAATTTCGAGAAAATCACGAAAAACGAAAAATTCGGAAAATATCTAAAGATAACAGAAATAAAGTTGTACTTCCGGTTAATGGATTTTAACTAAATTCTTAATTTAGTATACAAAGGTACTTAGGACATCAAATATAAATTTTCATTTATCTAGGACTTTCAGTTACATAGATATTATATTCACGGTTAACGGTTGCTCGTTTTATGGCCATTCTTCTGAGAAACCGTCTTAATTATATGGAAGATCATTGAATGTTTAAGAAATGCAATAAATTTAAAAAAAATTGTTAGAGCCGATTTCGAGAACATCGCGAAAAACCAAAAAATGACAAGAGTACAGTGGCACTTTGCGGTTATTGGATTTTAGTGAAATTGTTGCAGTTATGTGCAAGGGTATATACAAACTCAAATATAAAATTTCGTTTATCTACGACTTTTCGTTTTCGAGATATTCTGTTCATACAAACACACACACACACCCGCGCGCACGCACTAACAAACGCACGCACGCACGCACACACGCACGCACGCAGTAACGTACGGACGCATGCACGCACGCACCCTCGCTCGCACGCACTCACGCACGCACACACGCACTCGCGCACACACGCACTCACGCACGCGCATACGCACTCGCGCACGCACCCATGCTCGCACGCACGCACCCACACACACAGACAGACCAATTTTTAAAAACATCATTTTCGTACTCAGGGGACCCGAAAACGTGTATTTCCACTAAAATTTCGACATCGAAAATTTCGGACGAAGGCAATACTTTCTCTATACTATATTTCATATAGGTAAGAGAAAGTAAAAAAAAGGATAGCTTGGGAAATAATAAACTTAAGCGAGTGAAAAGGTCATATCCGCGAAATAAGGATAAAACATTCAAAGTTAGTGTAATAAATTGAAGTTCGGATGTGCCACAACGAATTCTTGTTAATAAAGGATTTTATTTGAGAAGAGTTTTGAAGTCATAAAAATAAAAAATATGAAAGCGCCACAGTAAAATAAAAGAAAGAGAACAAACAAAAAACTAACAAAAAACCTAGAATACGGAAATCCAACATCTGTTTCGTGGAGCACTAGAAAAGAGTGCTTCTACACCGCTACTCCATCGGAATGATCAAAGTTATTTCCGTAATGTAAATCAGACAGCTATGTAGATCAAGCACGCACTTAGAACATACAAGAAAAATCTAAAGTGACATCCTCTACGGCACAAAGTCAAATGAAACGATGAACGCGAAAATAATTAATATAATCGTCCGGGAGTGTACCGAGTACAAACACGAATTAAAAATAGTCCAAACATAACAAAGCCAGAGGAATTGCAGTACAAACCCCCCGGGTGCCTACAAATTGAATCGGAAACACCATAAATTTTGCGTGGACAGTATGATCGCGGCCCAGTACGAGAAACTTCAAAACTTCTAGTACAACACCTTTGCAGTACTTACAAGGTATGACAATTAAGTAACGAGACTGATTTTTTTGCAAGATATGTCAACCCTGTAGCTTACGCAGGCGCTCCATCTTTGAACTTGATCTCTAAGCTACTTCTAGTCTAAGCGGCAATTGATGCGGCCGCTCGTAGATTGTGCTGAAATAAGGGAACACGTGTTTTTGTCTCTCTTTACAGAAAAATGGAATCGCGAAATATTGCGCAACGGTATGCCATTTCTTTTTGTGTTAAATTGGACGAGAATGCGACAACAACTTACGGTAAGCTTCAGAAGGCTTTCGGAAATGAGGTTATGTCAAGAACTCAGGTTTTTTGTTGGCATAAAATGTTTTGTGAAGGCAAAACGAATGTTGAAGATGAAGACCGCAGTGGACGACCATCAACCTCATGGACTGATGTCAACATGGACAGGGTGCGCGAAATCGTACGATATGATCGAAGATTATCCGTTAAAATGATGGCACAAGAACTTAACATCAATCGGGAAACTATTCGTCAAATACTAACTCAAAATCTGAGAAAAATTTGTGCAAAGATGGTCCCCAAAAATCTCACAGACTAACAGCGAGAAACACCGAAAAATGTGGCATTCAATTTGTTAGAGCAAGTGGAAATCAATTCAGATTTATTCAGCCGTGTTATCACTGGTGATGAAAGTTGGTTCTACGAGTACGATCCAGAAACAAAACGTGAAAGTTCGCAATGGTGTTCAAAAGGATCACCCAGACCCAAAAAAGCATGTAAAGCTTCTTCGATTCCAAGGGCATTGTTCATAAATAGTGAGTGCCTCCTGGCCAAATAATTAACCAATATTTCTACAAAGAAATTGTAGAAAGACTTCGAAAACGAGTTCTCTGTGTCTGTGCAAACATTGCTGATAATTGGATTCTTCATCCCGATAATGCGCCATCCCATACTGCACTGCCTGTGCACCAATTTTTAACCTCAAAACGCATTTCAGTATTACCACAGCCACTTTATTCACCCGATATCGCTCCGTGCGACTTTTATTTATTTCCGAGAGTCAAAATGGTGGTCAAGGGACACCATTTTGAAACAACAGAAGAGATCCAAAAGGCTGTGACGAGGGTCTTGAAGGATATTCCAAAAGAAGAGTTGCAGAAATGTTACCAGCAGTGGTAGAAGCGCTGGAGTAACTGTGTGCAAGCAGAAGGGAACTACTTTGACGGAGATTACACTGAAGATGACTAAAAACATAAGTGATATTTTTTTTCACATCAGTCTCATTACTTAATTGTCGCACCTCGTATATTATTACTGTTTACTGTGTTGCTTAATTAGATTTGTTTATATTGATTAACTGGATAGCATGCACTAAATTTAAACAATGCAGCAAACAAAATATTTTAACTGTTTCTAAAAATATAATTTTAGAGGTGGTTTCCACTTGTCAATTTGTTAAAAGGCTCGAGTACCTTTCAAAGAATTAAATAGGATTATTTTAACTGTACCTTGCGTATTAGTACTTATTTTTATTATTGCGTGAGCAAAGCCAGATTAAAGTTTAAACAAACATTTATTATTTCAATATAAACAAAGTATATACATATAAACACATTAAAAATGAAATTTTAAAACAAGTAATTAACAATTGTTCGAATCTCAGACCATTAAACTTTGTTTGTGATTTCTCAGTATGATATTCGCAACTTTGAGAAAAATATTAAATTTAAAATTTAAAAAATCTTATTTAAAAATATTTAAATGAAAACAAATAAAAAGTTTATTTTTTCAATATGGTGTAATAATGTTTGTAATTTTCACTTACGTTACGTTCAATTTTTTTATTATGTACGACGTTTCTCAAGCTCACAAATTTGGATTGTTGCGTGCTTTTCTTGGTGAATTTGGTGAATCTGGCTACTCAAATTTTCTTTAATCTAAGGTCGTGTATTTTTACTGCCTTGTGCTTATTTTGGAAATGACGTCTTCGCTGGACTTGTATCGTTAATTAAGACATTAACAACTCTTTATGAACTCATCAATTTCTTTATATCATCTTGGCACTGGACTTACAACGCTTGTTTAATCTAACTAGGTAGAATTAAAGCTGGAACCCAAAGACCTCGTTTTCTGGTGGTGCATGATCTTTTATAACTTTTCGTTTCTATGACTACAAAATTTGTGCGAAGTCGTTGTAACCAATCCTGCTAAATATTTTAAAAGTTTTTCTGTTTCTCTCTACTTTAGAATTCGTTAAAATTCCCACGGCTTCTAGCAATATTTGCATGCTTTATAGGGGCTGTTAAGTTTTATTGCTGCTTGTCTGGATTTCTTTAGAATCGTGTTTCTAATTGGCGCCACGCACTCATGGAAATTTTAACACTTGATTTTATTAAAACTGATAATATTTAAGAAAATATTTTAACCTTTAGGTACTATTTAATTAAACTATAATATTTTCTTATGTTGGTTATACGTTAATTAAATTAATTAATACGTAATGAACATTGCCATCAAAATAATGTAAAACCGAATAACATAAGTAAGACATCTTAAATTTTGAATAACATTCAATGAATTTTAATTTTAAGTTTAAATTCAACTTTACGACCTAGGCTCAGACTGGACCAGCCATTCAACCCCCTTTGTTTACATTTTAGTTGAACGGAATCTCAGGTAGTTTACTGAAAAGGACATTGAATTTATTTGTAGATTGTTAGAATAAAACCTTTGTATATAAATTTGTATTTTGCCTATAGATAATTTGATTCATAATACATCTATTAAATTCAGATTTTTTTATATAATTTTTAGAATCGAATTGTCGTTCTGGTGGGAACCTACATAATAAATAAACTTAGTATCGAATTTATAAACAAACTTTCAGGTAAAAATGGCAGAAGCATAAAACTATTGTTTTGCATAAAGGGTATTTGCTCCCTAGGTTCATAAAAGTCCTTAAAATTACTTTGGTTATCAAAAACTACAACCAGTTCACGTTAAATTAAAGCAAATTAATTAATTATTAACAAGTAATTTCTCAAACTGCCAAAGGATAACCAATAACACACAATAGTGTAATAGTGAACATCAAGTGCTGCAACTGCTTTTCCGCCAGACCCTCGCATGTAAAAAATCAATTTCCAACTACCAACGGTGATTACATACTGAGGTATTAATTGACATTTTGGATATATCACTAAGGTGCTTCTAAAATTAATTAGAGTAGTTTTTTACTAAATAACTAAAATATAACATCAATTTTACATATGTAATTAAATTAATTATAAAGTTTATTAATTACTTGTTAGATGATATAGTAATTAAGTAAGAATTAATAAAAGTGTGAACTATGAATTATTATTGTCGTTTAATTAATTTGATTGTTAGCGTTCATCCTTCTCATTGTGAGAAATTATATTAAAAACAATATCGGTCCAACGTTTAAAATTTTTTAATATTTCCTGTGTAAGCTGCATGTGTACAATGTTTTGACTTTTTCTAATTTTTGGAAACCTTTCTTCAAGCGTTTGCAAATTTCACCATCCAATTTTGATGACATTTATATATGTTATAAATAACAAATATTTAAGAGACATGTAATGTCTTTTAGCTACCTATAAGCTTTTTAATGGGGTATAAATATTCCCTAAGGTTGATACTGCAGTACCCCATTTTAGTAGTTCCACGTAGAGGCTGCAATCAGATTTGAAGAATTGAAGTTTTACATTTTGATTAGCTACCATAGCCAACCAAGTTGTAATGTTAAATAACGAAGGATTCAAGTCAGCTCAACTCAACCACCTTCACCAGTAAGATTTAATTTAAACGTTAAAAATCGCTTCTTTTTATTTATATAATAAATTGCTCGCGTGTAGTTCCTAAAATTAAATAAATAAAACAAGCCGCTTTTTGTTTGTGTAAATTACAAAGAGTAGTACGCATTTCTATTGACCAGGTAATTAAAATAAAAATATTAATTCGCACCAACATGCCTAAGAATAATTAAAATTATGTGTATAAAAATTCTTAGACACAAATAAAGTAAATTAATTCGTTGTAATAGCACTTTATACTAGGTGGTTAAAATGATAGAAAACAATAGATTTGATAAACAGATGTAAAGGTCCAAAATAAATCGCAACCATCTCAATAGAAAGTCTGTTTAAAATTCATAAGGAAAGTTTTAACAAGTCTACCGACGACATTCCCAAGCTAGGTTTCCATAAATCATTTATGTAAATTAACGTGGGAGCCGCATACTACAACTAATTATAAACTCTTTGGCTTAAATTCAAATTGCAAACCACCGTATTGAATAAATCAACTATGGAAAAGTTATATAAATGCCCACAACCAAAAATATTCGTCTTTCCTGATCTAAAAGAATGGATGAAGCATTTTGAACTTACCGTAACTAAGCCAATTGAGTTAAACGCCCGGTGATCAATTACTTTAAAGAAGGAACAAATTGTCACGGTAATTTCATGACTACCGTATCAATTTTGTTTATTTTGAATTTTTGACAATTTTTAGGTAAGGATATTTAAGGTATCAATAATTTGTCACGCTAATTTTTGCATAAATT
>JAHWXV010507516.1:0-10836 GCA_024586415.1 Phrixothrix hirtus | reverse complement strand
TGTGGTTTATGGGGAAGCATGTGTGGACGTTAGCACTGTCAGAAGGTGGGCAAGGAGAACTCATAACGAAGATCCAGCCACGTCTACGTTGAAAGACAAATACCGCAGTGGACGGCCGCGATCGGCATCAACTTTACAGCACAAAGCACGCGAGGATAAAATGAGTCGTGCAGACCGGCGCATTAAGCAGATGGATATTGCAACCATACTTTCCATATCTCTTCGAACAGTGAATCATATCGTAAAGGACGAACTGGGTTTCAAGAAAGTGTGCGCCAGATGGGTGCCTCGTCAGTTGACTGTCAAAATGAAACAAGCCCGACTGGACATCTGTGAACAAAATTTGGCACGTTACGAAGCAGAGGGAGATGACTTCCTCAGTCAAATCGTCACTGGAGATGAGACTAAACGTGAGAGTGCAGAGTACAGACACCCGAACTCCCCTCGGCCCAAGAAGTTCATAACACAGCCATCAGCTGGTAAAGTTATGGTCACCATTTTTTGGAACAGTGCTGGTGTTGTTCTGATCGAATGTCTGGAACATGGCTCAACAGTCAACTCCGAACCCTACGTATAGACATTAAAACACTTGCATGCACGTCTGCGTAGAGTGTGCCCACAAACAACAGCGATCCTTCACCATGACAACGCTCGCCCCCGCACAAGTCGTGAGACAACTGCCGCGTTACAGAAGCTGCAGTTCCGAGATGTCTTGCCTCACCCGCCCTACAGTCCTGACCTAGTGCCTTGCGATTTTTGGTTGTTCCCGAAGCTTAAGGACCATCTTAAGGGCACACGGTTTGGGTCTGACAACGAGGTTGTTAACGCAGTTCGTAGCTGGCGTCGTAAACAGCCGACCTCACTCTTCAACGACGGTATGCAAACACTAGTGCATTGATGGCGGAAGTACATCAGTGTCAGTGGGGACTATATTGAAAAATGACTGACTCTTTGGAAAGAGGACATTTGAAGCTTTCTTTTGAGTGTAATACTTTGATTTTTATCAATAAATAAATAAGTTACCGACTTGTAGGCAGAACTTATTGAACAACCCTGGTATGTTTTCATATTAAATTTATAGTTAACTCCATAATTTTGGCTTCTGGTTATTATATTTGATGGTCTCGGTAAAAGAATACTTAATTTCTTGGGTGATTGACTTTTAAGGCATTATTGTTTTGTAAAATTAGTTATTATTAAGTTATCTTCCTGTATGTTAAAGGATAGTCTCAGTTTATGGTACTCCCTTGTGATTTGTATATTTTTAAATGTGTTATCTTTCAAGTGTGTTAAAATGATACAACCTTTTTATTTCAATTATTTTGTGCAACACGTGTGCGATGTTATAAAGTATACGTTATTTAGTGCTACCTTTCTTGACCGCTACCGTTTACATGGCATGGTTTCCATGCTTTGTTTAATTTTAAATTAGTAATTTTTACGTTTTCTCAAAATATTTTTCATGGGCAATCGTATCTCGCCTCTTATATTCCCTAAGAGAATTATCGCTCTTATGGACGCATGGTATTTGCTGCCACCGAATTTGATTCTCAACACTCCGAGGCTGTACGTCAAGATGTGGTTATCTAATATTCGGAAAACTACAAGCTTCGCTTTATAAGTTGCTAGGGTGGTAAGCAATCTGTACCTATTACAAAATCATTTGCTGTGAGAAGCAGCCAGTACTGTTACATTAAAATATAAATCCTCGATATAAAATGGACATTACCTGCTGCGTTACTTGAATATCAGAACAACTCCATTAGTTTGCTATAGTTCTTATTTTTGTTTATCTTCAAAACTTTAAATCTATAAATGTTATTAATTATTTAACCTCAAAATCAATTTAAGTGTCTGTCAATTAATGTTTCTAATTCAAATTTTAAGTCAAATATTTCATGTAAACTCTGAGACACGTGTGTAAATTTTGATAGTAAAATAATGGTCTCGACGTACGTTTCCTTTTTATTTAAATTTTTAGATTAACTTTTCTTGATTGAAAATTAAGATTGATAGTTTATATCACTTATACACCGTATTGTAAAGTAAAATCGTGTAGCGTTCTTGCTTTCGCGATATAATAATCATAAAAATTACTAGCATAACATTTTTTAATTGGCGAAAGCAGTAGTTTTTCTCAAGAAAACTCCCCGTCTTTCCAACCTTCAGCAGTACATTAGGTTTGCTTATTAATTCATGTAATTAATGATACTAGCAAACTAGGACAATGCCGATTTTATTACTTCAGCGTAAACGTAGTGTCCAATCGACGTCTATTATAGAACTATTTAGTAAGCCTTAATCTCGAAAGGTATATTCAATCAATTTTGTATGTAACATGCATTTCGAAAGAAATATTTACTGTTGTTGATTATGACTAGGATCTTATTCCTAATAACTTTGCTCCTCCTATGCCACGCACAGATGCACGTCGCGAGTACGCACTGATTTGGTATAACCCATGATTCATCCCGTCAACTACTGAGTAGAGGATTTAGCTTCGACTGATCATTTGCGGATGCTGACGCAGGGCTGCCTTATTTTTCCTTCTTATCTTGCCTGATTCCGCTTTTGTAATTGTAGATATTTCGTGCGATGCCAAACTTGCCATCACACCTTTGAATTACAAGCAAAACATAATACTTCAAAAATACACGATACTTAAATTAGTTATCCTTTAGAGATAAGGTGATTAATGGGAGTACAAGGTTCCTAAGAACCAGTTGCTTTAAAATTGCGCAAGGATAACTTGTTGTCTGAAGTTAGGAGCTATAGAGTACTGATAATTGATCGGTAGCAGTGAGTAATAGATTATGTAGTGCTTGTTCTTTGTAGTGCACTCAGAAGAGACAAGTTTTTGATAGAGATTGACTGAAGATTACTTAAAAATACAGTTATAGTTCTTTGGGATGAAATTAAAAGATTTTTGGACAACAGTTAGTGTTTAATAAATTATTAGGAAAAGGAGAACCGAAGGAAGATTTAGAAATACATTTTTGGAAAGGATATGAAATAATATTGGGGGTAACATCATTAGGAAATCAAAAAAGTTGCACTAAGGAGGCAAAAAAATTGTCAGTCGCTAGTTATATATTTTCAGTGTTTGAATAAAAAATGGACCATTTTATTTGTAACAAAAAATTTTAATGTTACTATCTGAAACATTTAGTGCGTTCTTCATATTCACAAAACAATCAAGAATTTTTTCATTTCTTTTGTCGTCAATATTGCTAATGAAACTTCATAAATTCTGCATTTACTTTTTGATCCGGTAAATATGTGATAGCTTGTATTGTTTAAATAAATTGATAGAACATATTTTGGAAAATCTATTAGGTGTTGTAAGTAACATGAAAAATGGAGTAATTGGAAGTCATCATAAAAACGTATAAATTGACCTAAAAATAAAGTTATTTATACAACGTTAAAAATTTTGTTCGAAATGAATTCAGTGCAAACCTTTTAACAACTCTACAAAACGTACATACATTTATTAGTTATTACTACAAACTTGTGGGAAATTAAGAAATCTGAGTAAACCCTAAATGAAAATGTTTCATGAAACATAAATTAAAATTAATTTTACATGATAAAAGCGAGCGTTAAGCTAAAACACTAAAGAAAACGGTAGATATAATACCTAAATTAAGTAATTCGAAGTAACTACATATAAATAGAAATATAGGGTATTAAAAGTTTTAAGAAGATAACAAGTTACTGATATGCTTGAAAATCAGTATATAAGGTGTACAATTTCGAACAAAAGTCAAGTCTTTACTGGATTGATTCGCCCGCACTCAAATATATAATTATATGACATTCGGATGACTGATGGTAATTTATACCGTTACTTCAATCCTATATCATCAAAAATGTTTTTTGAGCGTAACTGTAATTATTTTTTCGAAATACTACTTTAACACAATCTTAGCACAACTTTGCACAATTGAGAAAATTGCCAAATATGAAAAGTAGGGGGGCTTGTATAAAATACATTTTTTTTCGATTTTTTGACGCATTTTTCGTATTATGGTCAAAATATTCGAGTGCAATTTAGCACAAACTTAGCACAATTCAGCACACTCTTGAAATTAGTTAATTCGAAAAGTGGGAGGCTAACTTCGTATAGGTAATTTATTGGCATAGTTGAGTTTCTACCTTGATTTATAGGTCTGAGGTAATAGCACAAAAGTTGTTTTTTTAAATAGAAAGGTGGATTTGACGACATCGCATATTTTTTTTCATAAATATACATTTTGTTGGGTTAGTTTCTATTAATTATGAAATTTAAGCGAAATACGTAAATTAATTTATATCTTAATTCTGTTTATGGCCAGTGACTTCTGTAATTAGTCAAACTAAATTTTGTTTTCAGAAAAATATCGAATTTTTTAAACCAACAAAATTAATTGAATTTTAAACAGGTATAATGGAGAAGCTTTTAATGAGAAAAAAGAGAAAACAATTTATTATTGGTAAGTAAGTAATGAAAATAAATCACCCTTTTTATAAATTAATAAAAAATATTGTTATAAGTGGAAATGATTAACAAATAACATTTCTTGAACTAACTGCTCAAATTATATACAATTGCTTTCAACGCACAGTACATGTATTCTCCTTACTACCTGTTTTGCGTTATAAATATGACAGTCTCTAAACATTTTCGAAATTTTTGAATCAATTCCGCCAGATTTTCGTTTCTTTGAGAATACCACCTACTATACTTTATATTATCCATTACTAAGAAGTTCGATGATTTGGCGATCATCATCCTGATGGCAATTACTTTCTAATCAGTTATTTTTAAAATATTCGTTTAAAAAAGTTGCGATTTCTTTGGAATTGTGAACAAGCGCCCCATCATGTTGAAAATAAAAAAAAACTGTTTTGCATTTAACGGCATCTTATCTAACACTCCAATGTAATTTTGTAAAATTTGTAGGTATTCGACCTACATTTTAGTTTTGTTGATAAAAGTAGCAAACTAAAATGTAATCCCCTATTTAGTGTACACTAAGCGTTGAAACTAAATCTACCTTGGTTTATTATGGGATTTATTTGATGAGGGATTGCGTCAGGCCACCTGGGTTCGTTATTTCTGTAAAATATGCCCACACCACCGATATTCACTTCGTCGGTTCAGATAATTCTTTAAAAAACGAATTCATCTTGATGCAGTTTCTGCAAGTGCCTATTGTAGAAGTTCTACCGCGGTTCTGAATTACCTGCATGTAAATTATGCTCTTTTCGTATTTTATACGTTTTAAAATTATTTTACTTTAAAATGTGCAAGGATTTTCAATGGTATACTACAATTTGCATTACAATTTGGCGACTGGATATTTGTGGATTGATTTATAACGTTCCCAAATGGGCCTTATGCCCCTGAGGTTTTTAGAATTAGTAATTCTCCTGAATAAACTGATTTGCTCTGGCTACCGCAGTGAAGAATGGGGCAGATTCTACAGCTGCGTTGAATTTAATACAGTTAGCATCCAGGGATTTTATGTAGGTGCTCAAAATTCATTAAATAACTATAAATAAGGGCGCTACTTTGTTTTTAACAATAAATAACCAAAAAATTAATAGTCCAAAATGCTGTTACCATAGAGGCGGAAAACAAAGAAACCAATCGCCAATTCTTTATATCTAGGATTGCGTTAATATGTACTTGCAGTAATTTAGCTCTTTTATGCACGTCGCTGGGTTTCCTCCGCGATCATGTAGAATTAGGACGGATCATCTAAACTAATTCATTGCTAAATGTTAACTAATTCCTGAAAGAAAGTATAAGTTATCTCGACAGGTCTACATATAATAAAATAAGATCGGTACTTTGAAAATTAAAGAGTAGAACATACAATTAACAAGTTACATGTTTTTTCCAAATGTGGATAACAGATATAATAACTTTCTATCTCTAAATCAAGGGGCCCTTGTGTTACTAAAAATTAAACTAATCTAGAATGAACAAAAGATGTTGGCCATAATGACCTTAATACTATAAACAATTAAAAATTTACAAACTATAGTCTTTTTATTTATAGTCTTAACGAACTCGTCTTGAATTATTTCTACGTCATCGGCTGATTTGACTCAACTGTGATAACATAACGAGAGGGGAGTGGATATCGACGGAACTTAAATAACGGATATACCACTTACTTGGTGATCTGAAGATTGCAGACTTCCCGAAGGAATAGAAGACTACAAGCGTGCTGTCTCGGATATTCTTTTTATCGTATGTAACATACAACCTTGTTGGATTTAACCCCTTTGGTTCCAAATCTATAGGAAATTGAAATTAATCTCTTTTCTATAAATTCGCCCTGGGCGGAAATAGATCCAACTACTAATAATTTGATCCCTTCATACAACTGTATTCTTTGAATATTTCCAAGATATCCACTACGGAAACGAAGCTTAATTTCTTAGCCCTTCGATCTCTATTAATCTTAAAAGACGTATTTCTCCTTGAACTTAAAGGCGCAAGATGAGAGGGGTTAACGTATATTTTTAGACCTGATGGTCTTCATGCGGGAATTGTTGAATAAGCATTTTTAAGAAAAAAATGCTCCTATATTTATAAAACGTACCTTAGGAATTTTGAGCTTTTTAATAATTATTAGTAAAATGAAATTATGCTATTTATAAATTTACAGTGTGATTTTTACGTAAAACTAATATTGGTACATTACCAATTGGATTTTGTTATTACTACGCGGAAGTATATACCGGGTGTTTCCAAATGAGTGACAAATGTCGTAAGATTTTCAGACGCACTTACAGATTGTTACAATTTCTAATATTAACTACATTTCTTCATGATTTTCAGTATTGTAATTTTTAGTTTTTACCCTACTAAATGAACCATAATTAACTAAATTGCAAGATATGTCCTGTAGTCGAAATATATCAAAAATCAATTTTGATATAAAATTCGAAAGCAAAAGACGTTACCATTAATCTATCATTTCTAGTGAACATATCTCGAGAAAACAAATACTATAGCTATTGAATTACCCTACAGTGACAAGCATATATATGGACACGAATATACCGTAAAAAAATTTACGAAAATTAAGAAACCTGACGGTGGTTGTTACTGCAGCTCCAGAAGGACTTTCTTGACACGCTACTACGTCAAAAATAAAAAAATTCTAGATTTTGTCCATAAAACTCCACTTTTCCGAATTAATGCAAAGGCGTTTACGCAAATTGTATTTAAACGAGGAATTGTTTCACATTCTTAAAGTTTAAGGGCTCTGTAATGTATTCCTTGTCAGTAAAATATTGTGTTTATAATAGATATATTACCTAACAAGTCACTTTTACCCTTGAGTAGCATTTATGGTATAAATCTTGAAGGGTACTAACTAAGGGCTAATTATATCATTAGTTGTGGGCAGTTATAAAAAAATACATAGGACTGTTCTAAGGAGACTTCAATGACGGTTAAAGTAAATTTAATAATAATTCATATGTAAGTCATCTCAGTGAAATAATGAAAAAATGAATTAAGTGTCAAATTTGACAAATAAGTAACCTTGTACGAGTAGATCAAAATATGGAAATATTTTAAACTAGCCGTGATAGCTTTATAAATATGTAATAAAACTATAAAAAGTATTTGTGTATTCCAATATGGAAATATTTTAAACTAGCCGTGATAGCTTTATAAATATGTAATAAAGCTATAAAAAGTATTTGTGTATTCCTTATTTGAAAGTATTACTTATATTTATTTATTTAAAATTTATGTACTTTTTGCTAAAAAAATGCAGCTACCTCTGTTGTAAACCAATTTTATTATAATATTTTATCTGCTTTATAGCTTATTCGATTTCTATATTTTCACAAGTATTGGAATTGCATCCAAGTCTTTGTTATAAAATTTAATGGTGCTATATACACTTAATAAACTGATGGTAATAAATAAAAGACCTATCTTTATCAATCTTTATCTATCAATTCATGTCTATGCTCCTCGATTACAGACCGCATATTGTCACTAGTAACTGACAACATTCTTATAGGTTTTTTAATAGCAATTTTGAATTATTACGCCTATGCATGATATTGAATAGCTATTTGGCCGTAAATATACTAAAGTGTCTAGGATAGTTTTAAAAATAAATTCAACTAAACAATATATGTATGGAAAACTTATGAAAAACTTATAAACTGAGGTAAATAGTTTTAAAATAATAAACCCTATAACGTATGTCAAGGGTTGTTTCTTCTAATAAGAAATACCACTAAAAATAATACAAAAGAATGTCTAAATAAAATTTATTAAAGTACAAGTGAACCAATTTATACCCCAGTTTATAATACAAAAATTTGATACACTTTTTACCCTACAGTGTTACAACTTTTTTATTACAAACTATACTACTTACGTAGTAAACGAATTTTACAAAATTCATTAAGCAATGTTAACTTACGAACGTATCATCTGGAAAACACTTAGGCTGATGCAGCTTTCTCAATTTATGATCCAAAGAAAACGCAATAAAAATATATAAAGAGCAGAAACCTCTATTAGCGCCTTCTTTTTGATATAAAAAATTCCACCATATATCACATAAAGCTCAGAAAGTTTCAGACATTCAATATGAGGTATAAAATATGTCTCAGGTTACGATTTTTTACTACAAAATTGCAGTGAAAAAATATTTTAGAAGGTACACAAGACAATATCATTTATAACTGACATAATTTTTGCATTTTAAATTTAGAATTATTGTTACATCACTTTTAGACAAAAACGCTTTCTTTGAAAAATGAAAAATGGCCTGACAGAATACAAAACAGTAATGAAGAAAAACTTGACAACTTTTACCTAATATTGACGTTTATTTTTGTACATAAAGGAGTTATTGCAATATTCTTAAAATATAATTATATAAATGCCACAAATTTTTACGTGTCTAGAGATCGACGCCCTAATTTGTGCAATTATTCAAAATATCTTTTAAAGGCTTTATCGACCTAGTCTTACTGAAGTACCAATAAAAATATTTTGATGGTGATAATGCATTATTATTCCATAAACTAGCATTTCATAGACGGAGCTGTATCAGCCAGAAAATTCAATTCTATATGAGGGCTGCTCTAAAAATGTTTAAGGACTAATACAAAAACAAATAAACTAATAAAAAGTTTTGTTGTTTTTTGAACATTCTCCTCTATCATCTACATAACTTTGAATTTTTCCACTTTAGAAATTAAGCTTTGCTACAACTGGTCACAAAAATTGATTCTAGACATTTTATTTATACTTTTGGGAAACAATATAAAATCACAAGTTACTAATTGTAAGTGGTGAATATATGTGAAGGATGATTTGCTATTACCAGTTTCGAATTTTATACAAAAACGCAACCATTTACTTAGCTGTATGTGGTAGAATGTTGTTGTAACAATGTAACACGATTTTTCGTTTTGGATTTGTACTTTTCTTACAATCTCAGACAGAAATTCGTAGTATTCCAAACTGCACTAACCGTGCGTTGAGTCTCTTGTACAACTGTGTTATTAATGTATCAGCTTACCGAGAATAAATTGCCGTAATTTTGTTGTCAACACGTCGTTTCCGTCTTTCACTGACAAGGGAAGTATCCCGGGTATCCAACTCCGATTTTGATGAAATTTGTTCATAAGGCTATTTAAAAAATTTTTGCAATTCGCATTACACAATAGAACTATTGCGCATTGCTACCGAAGCGGTTTTGAGGGAATTTCAGTAACGATCCCTCATTATTTTAAACCATCTATGTGGGGTAACTAGAAGGTTCGTATTATGCATAACGAAGAATGGCAAATAGTTTTAACAATTTTTTCATTTGGTTCTATAATTTTTTGGTAATTCATAAACTACGGTATGCAATAGTGCAATATTAAAAAGTTAAACATGAAATGTAATTTACTAAAGGTACTTAAACTCGTTTGAAGCAGCTTTCGCTGAGTCTCCTAGATTAGCAAAGGTGTGAATTTACAAAAAGTCGAAGATTAAGGCTAAATTCCTTAAATAAATACCAAGTTTGTTCTATTTTTAAAAAGTTCAATTTAAGTTAATTTAAAGTATTGAAAAGTGTTTAGGGCGTTCCATTTAAAAAATAAATTTAATTAATTTCCAGAAATTGGTACATGATACAAATGTTTGTCTATAGTTCACAGAATAAAGTAAGTGCTCAAAAATGGCATTTTTTCAATTTCTCCCCGCAACTTGTAAACAAAACGGGATATTGAGATTTTGTTTCCAATATCGTAAATTTCTCATTTAAGCAGCATAGGTTCGTGAAAATCGCAACTTTTAATTTCCACCAATAATTGAGATTTTCTGCTAATACATTGAAAAGTGAACATCCTGTACATACATTATACTGTAATATCGGCATAAATAGTAAATGTATAGGTTGATCTATCAATATTGTTCCACTAACATATATTGCATTATTTGGACAATATACCTTTCCTCATAAAGTTGTACCAATGTGGTGAAATATATTTCCTGTAACATAAATAACATAATTGCAAAACAGCGGAAAACGCTTAAAATATAACCACATTTAAGGGGTATCCTCAATAAGTATTGTTTTTTGAAGCCTAATCTATTAAACTTTTCTTCTTATCCCGTAGAGTACTATAACTTGATATGGTTTGTAGATTAAATATTAATACGTTGAATTAAAAGGGTTGTTTGTCCCTTCATAACTGGTTACGATGCTATATTTTAAAAATCTGGTGTGAAACAACACACGACTTTCTCTTACGCACATATGCCACATATGCCAATAGTGTCCACAACTTATTAGATTATTGCCTACG
>JAHWXV010507512.1:0-13330 GCA_024586415.1 Phrixothrix hirtus | reverse complement strand
TATATATATATATATATATATATATATATATATATATATATATAAATATGTATATAATATAAGTTTTACTGCTAAAAATTAATCTAATAGAATTAGTTTGTTTAAATATATAAGTACATGAAGTTTATTTTGCATATTTTTTAATTGCTAACGTTTCGGGGATACGTTTACCCCTTTGTCAGACCCTAAAATATAAATAGTTGAAAAATATGAAAGTTATTTTATGGAGTATTTACATTATAAAATAATTTAAAACATTTTTAAAATGACAGATTTGAAATATAATAATATATTCATCATTGGAGATAATCATGTTCGCAATCCCGCAAACATTATCAGCAATATAACAAATGAAAGTTGCTTTTAAACCAAATGCAAAAATAAACATGTAATGAATAATCTAGCGAATCTGACTAAAAATTTAAAAAAATCGGCCTATGTACTAATTATGGCTGGACAAAATGACGTTTTAAAAGGAACAACAATCAAAGCGCGCATTTTGAGTGGCCGTCTTAATAAACTCCATCACACAAATATAATTTTATGCTCTACTCCTTTTCGTGATAAACCATACCTATATAAAGATACGTATACTGTAAATACAATATTATTTAACACGGCTAAGCTTAGAAGTGATTTCGTTTGGTTTTATGAAATCAACAAAGTGATTAAAATACCAAATAATAGGAAAATAGATTAGCGACGAGAGAATTCAAAAGTATCGTAAACTTGGATAAGAAAATTTTTATTAATACAAATAATTTGATAGCGATATCACCTTCGAAAAACAATACAGTAGTTCAAGAAGAAATTGAAGATAAAAATTTTAAGAATTCCATAATAGATAAGGAAAGCTTAAAACTAATAAGCGATTTAAACCGTATCAATGACAGTAACCTCTTTTTAGCAATCACATCTATGAGGGTTACTTTATTAATAAATTTTTAGTGTTTTATTAAAACGTAAGAGGGCTGAACACTATTCAGTTTTATATCAATTGTACAGCATCGGAACACAATGTCATAGTTCTATCATAAACATGACTGAGTACTAAAATTTAAAAAAATATGGTGTGAGACAACACACGACTTTCTCTTACGTACATAGGTATACAAATATGCAAATTTTCACAAATAATTAGAATATTATTTACGCATATTTAGGGAACGATAATGGTAACCGTCACCCATCCAAGTTACTGGACACAAAAAACACCGCTTAACTCCAGAAATTTTTTCTAATAACTCGGTTCAACGCATTTTTTCAGGAAAAACTCCAAGTTCACGTAGAAATATATGAAGGACACAAGAATTGCAGCAAGTTTCAAAAAATTATTAAAAACGCTTTTGAGAAAATCGCTAAAGCTAAAAGGCACAAAATAAAGTGCACTTCCGGTCATCCAATCTCATACTAAATTCTTGGCGTTTGATGTACAGCAGATATAAAACATAAATATAGTTTTAGATTTTCATGTAATGATTACTTTTGAGAAACGTTCACAACTAATACTCCAACTACTTCCGATTACTAGATTTCCAAAAATGTATTAGTGAAACTCCTTACTTAATATAAAACTAAATTAAGTAGCTAATAAATATACTAAGTTTTAAAGAAATCGCTATAGTAAATTTCATGAAAACCGTGAAAATAAGGAATTCAGAAATTATCTAAAAATGACAGAAATAAAATGTTATTTCCGGTTATTCGATTTTAACCAAATTTTTGATTTTGCAGGAAAAGGCTGTTGTGACTACAAACACAAATTTTCATTTAGTTAGAACTTTTAGTTTCATAGTTATTCCATTCAGGGTTAAGAGTGAAAGTACTTCCGGTTACTCCATTTACAGAAAACTTTCTGAGTAAGCATCTGGATTATATGAAAAGGTCTTAAATGCTTAAGAAACATAATAAATTTTAAAAAACTGTTGGAACCGATTTCGAGAAAATGTCGAAAAACGAAAAATTCGGAAAATATCTAAAAATGAGAGGAATAAGGTAGTACTTCCGCTTATTCGATTTTAACCAAATTCTTGATTTAGCACACTAAGGCGATAGTGATCGTAAATACAAATATCCATTTAGCTAGGGTTTTTAGTTACGTAATTCTTTTACCCAGACTTAACGGGGAAAGTACTTCCGGTTACTCGACTCATGGAAAATGTTATGAAAAACCACCTAGAGTATATGAAAGGGCATTAAATTTCTAGGAAACTCAGTAAATTTTAAAAAACCGATATAGTCGATTTCGAAAAAATCCCCAAAAACCAAAAAATGACAAGAGTAAAGTGGAACTTACGGTTCTTTGATTTTAGCAAAATTGTTGCTGTCGCGTGCGACGATGAATAGAAACTCAAATATAAAATTTTGTTATTCTAGGACTTTTGGTTTTCGAGCTACCGTGTTCACACACACACACACACACACACACACACACACACACACACACACACAAACACACACACACACACACACACACACACGCCCATGTGCACGCACACGCACACACACACACACACACACACAAACACACACACATATACACACAGACCAATTTTCAAAAACATGTTTTTCGTACTCAGGGGACCCGGGAACGTGTATTTCCATTAAAATTTTGACATCGAAGATTTAGGTCGAAAACAATACTTTCTCTTTTACCTATATTTCATATAGGTAAGAGAAAGTAATAATGAACTATTTGATGATTAATTTTAGGTGTATATTAAAGAGCGTAATTGTAATAAAACGGGTTTGTGTAGAGGTAGTGGTGTGCTAATGGCTTTAGAATGTATTATTAAATCATAGGAAATTCAGATTAACATTTCCGAAGAACTTTGCGGTATTTTATGCGTAAAAACCTTTACTGCTAAGCCAGTTTATTTTATAGTTATTTATATTCCACCTAGTATTTTTGCAAACAATTTTAATGCAATCATTGGACAATTGCTAAAATTACCTTCTATATTTAATACCAACTGTGTTATGTTAGGGGATTTTAATATAACAAATTTGTTTGCCTATTATCAAAAGCATATAAATTTATCTAGCGAGGATAAAATATTTTTAGACTTCATAAATTTAATAAATTTTTAACAACTAAGTCAAATATATAATAATTATGGTCATATTCTGGATGTTGTAATTTCAAATCTTACGATTACTGTACATAATGATGCTGAAGGATTGGTGTCCGAACACGCTCATCATCCACCATTATTAGTAAATGTACAAGTAAACTGCGGCAAAATAAAAAGTTGCAAATACAGTGCCACTTTTAAATACAATTTTTTGAAAGCCGATTTTTATTTAATGTACAGACTGCTTAGACAAGAGATAAATGGTATCGTTTAGAACAATATAAGCATCCCAATTTAGCTTTAGATTGCTTTTATCAAGTTTTGTATGGTATTTTTGATGAAACTGTGCCTAAACGTGCTAATCGAAGTAAAATAAAATATCCTATTTGGTATTCAAAATATACAATCAAAAAACTTTTAGACAAGCTAAAAATAAGGAAGCTAATCAAAATTCAACCCACAGTTTCACTAAGTAATATATTTACAAAACTACGAACCGCAACAAAAAATCTAATACATTCTGATTATAAAACTGTATATATATATATATATATATAATACAAAATGAAGTAGTTCAAGACCCTGCAAATTTTTGGAGATTTTTTAAAGAGAAAAATCATGGCAACAAAATTCCATTAATAGTTCATTATGAAGGTCAAATGTATATATAAATGGTACAGATATAACAAATGTTTTCGCTGAATACTTTGAAAGTGTGTATACGGTTCAAGCTAATAACTTTTATGCTTCTAAAAACTCCGAAATAATTAATAATATGCACGTTACTATAAAAATCATAGACGAAAACAACATCACGAAAGCCATTAAAAAATGAAAAATATACGATATTTTGGTCATAATGAGGTACCGATGTATATATCTAAAGGTTGTTGTGATTTGTTTATTATACCTTTGACTATTTTTTCAAATTTAATTTTAAAAACGGGAGTATTTCCATCTCTATGGAAAATATCTAAAGTAATTTCAATCCTTAAGGAAGGCGATCAGACATTAGTCAATAATTATAACCTATATCCATTCTTAGCACCTTTGCGAAAATTTTCTAATCCATAATATTCTAAAATTTATATAAGCACAACATGGGTTTATGAGACAGCGTTCTACTGTTACGAATTTATGTAATTTTAATAAATATGTGCTTGAAGCGATAAGTAGTGTAATCAAGTTGATATTATCTACACAAATTTTTCTAAAGCTTTCGATAGAGTAAACCATTATCTATTAATACAAGAACTAAATAACATTGGACTTGATACCAATCTTCTGAATCTCATGTCATCTTATCTTAATAGTAGAATGCAATAAGTGGTGATTAATGAATTAGCTTAAAATATTTTGAAGCAACATCTGAGGTACCGCGAGGTTCTAACCTTGGACCTCTCTTATTGCAGTTACATTTAGTTCTAAATTGTTGATTGCGAATGACTTCAAATGTTTTATTGAAATTACTAATTCCAATGATTGTCTAAAACTACAGCACGATACAGATTCAATGTATAAATGGACACTGAATAAAAATAAATGTAAAGTTGTAACTTATTCTAGGAAAGAAACTAATATTAACTTCAATTAAGCAATAAACAATGAACCATTATTTAGTGTTACTGATATATAGGATTTAGGAGTAAACTATGATACACAATTTAACTGTGATACACATATCGATAATATTGTATCTCTTCGGCGTATAGAACTTTGGATTTGTTATTCGTAATACCTCCACCTTCAGTAATATGCGCACGCGTTTGATTTTGTTTAATCCCTTTGTACTATGTAAAGTAGAATAATGTAGCATTTTATTGAATCCAATTTGACCATCAAATAATCACCATCGAGAATGTTCAAAGAAAGCTTTTAAAATATTGTTCGTTTAAAGAAAGCAATAACTACAATTCGTCCTACACAGAATTATTAAAGAAATATAACCGTAAATGGTTACGCTTTATGCGAAACCATTACAGATACACACGAAAAAACACCCGTGCGTCCCAAAGCTTTTGGCGCTGGTGATTAATTTGAGTAGTAATGAATATGAGATGCTTTACAATAGAAATTGTAGGATTCTTATATTCATTAAACACACGCAATCAATACATAAGAAAATTATATATTAGTGGACTGTAAGAAATGATAACAAATTTAAGTACAAGAACTTACCTTAAAATTTCTGCGATGGTAGAGCGGTGTCCCAGAACTTTGTCCTTTAAGGTAAACTTGAAGGGAAGGAAAACGGAATAATTAGGCAGAACAAAGTTCTCAATACACTAAATATTTACATGTATTTAAAACGAAATTAATTTAATATTAACAATATTTACTATGCAATACTGAAGGCGACACGTAGTATCGGCGTTAATTAGCAATGGTAACGAGAGCGAGGTGTTGCGATAACGATACGCTAGAAAGGACTGTGATTAAAAAACAAAAACCAATACTTAAGAAGAAAAAAGGAGGGCACATGAGGTTGAAATAGTACTGTATAACTTAACTATATTTTAGAACCTAGAAGAATTAGAACTACTTTGATTTTATATACAAAGCGCCAACAGTCGAACTTTAGAAAATCGTAGAGTAGTGTATATTCTTATACTTCTATTCAAAATTGTTAACGGATTCATTGACGATATGAACTTATTAAATAGTATTTACTTTAATGTACCATCAGCTAAAACTAGGAATACACTAACTTTCAATTCTAAAATTATAAGAACAAATTACGTCGCAAATTCTCCGATACAATTGATGTGTAGAATATTTAATACTTCGTGTAATGATTTTAATATTTTCAATCAAAGCTTGACAAATTTAAAAGCCGTAATAGAATAACTCCTAGTCAAATACTGTTGCATATAGGATCATCAACAATTGTACTGCTAAATTCTTAATTTTTTTAGTTTTATTGTTTTTTATTTGCGTTTACAACTTGTACTATAGTTAGTTACATTATTATATTATTGTGATGATATTCAATTTTAGGGGATTAACTTTAAGGGCTTGCTCTGTCATATTTTATATTATTGTTTTTGTGTTTTTATATTGCACTTCAATTAGTTCACTGCAACTGTTGAGTAATATAAGTTTATTGCTCAACAGTTAGTATTATTATTTAAATTTGTAAAAGCGTAGACAAATATTGCAAGTAAATTTTATAATATTATGTGAACAGAAAAGCATTCCCACATCGTCGAAGCTCCAAAGATAAAAAAATAATTATGTTTTAAATTTAATAAATCTAAATAAATTATTATAAAACATACTAGCAAAGTTAGATTCAGTTTTATCATTTATACTATGACTTAAATTTTTAATGAGAAGTGTTTCAAGAAAGATTCTTTTGTAAAATTATTTTCTTTATATATAATATCAACCAAGTTAAGTTTGAAATCATGCTTTGCAGTATTAATATGTTTTGCTAGGGCACATCCATGTGGTATTGTCAGAAAATCAGAGCGGTGTTGAATTATGCGTTCGTTTATCCTTTGTTTAGTTTGTCCGAAATAGTAAAGGTCAGATGAGTTACAAATAATGTGATAAACAAATTTGCTATTTATTAATTTAGGGGTAGGATCTTTAATGCAGCTGAAAAGCTTTCTCATTGGAAGCATACTCCTAAAAGAAATGTTCATGGAAAGGTGCCGAAATAAAAATTTAATTCTTGTGGTTAAATTTGGTATATATGGTAGTGTTCTGTACTCAAAATTTTGTTCATGGTTAGATTCTCGGGAATTTATATATTGAAAATTGGTAGAACTTGAAAAAATAATTTTATCAAGATGGTTGGTGTAATTATTTTCCAAAATAATATATTTCAAAGATATTAAATTATCGTGTACCATCCAAGTTACGAGATACTCAAAACCCTGCTTACCACCAGAAATTTTCTCTGACAACTAATTCAGCACATTTTTTTTAGAAAAACCGTTATGTTTACGTAAAATGGCATTAAAGAGATAATAACTGTAACAAGTTTAAAAAAAGAGTTATTGCTGTTATCGAGAAATTCGCAAAAAATATTAAACAACGCAAAAATTAAGTGACACTACTGGTTATTTAATTTTAACTAAATTTTTACTGTCTCATGCAAGAAAGATAGGAAACTTGAATATAAAATTTCACTTTTCTATGATGTTCCGTTTTTGAGATATGTTTTTCCCAATTTATACTTCAGGTACTTCCGGTTACATGATTTTAGAAAATTTATTAGAGAAACTGCCTAGTTCTTATAAAATAGCTAAGAAATGTACTAAGTTTTAAAAAAAGCATTACAGCCGATTTCAAGAAAATCGCGAACAACGAAAATTTTGAAAGTACCTAAAAATGACAGGAATAAAGTGGAACTTTCGGTTATTCGATTTTAACGAAATTCTTTATTTGGAATAGAAAGGCAATTATGATCTCAGTTAGAAATTTTCCTTCAGCTGGGACTTTTAGTTTCATAGTTCGTTTATTTGGAGTTAACGGTGAAGGTACTTTCGATTACTCATTTTACGGAATTGTATCTTAGGCACAGCCTAAATTATATGAAAGGTGATTAAATGTGTCAGAAGAGCAATAAGTTTAAAAAAAATCGTTCTATTCGATTTCAAGGAAATCGCGAAAAACTAAAATTCGAAAAATCTCTAAAAAGGACAAACAAATTGGAACTTCCGGTTATTCCATTTTAACCAAATTATTGATTTGGCATAAATTATGACGAAAAATATAAATTTTCATTCAGCTAGGACTTTTGGTTTCATAGTCATTTTATTTAGACATAACGGTGAAGGCACTTCTGGTTAATCGCTTTACAGAAAAGTTTCTGAAAAGAAGCCTAAATTATATGAATAATTATTAAATGGTTACGAAATGCAATAAATTTCAAATAATTGTTAAAGCCGACTTCGATAAAATCGCGGATAACAGAAAATTCAGAAAATATCAAAAAATAACAGAAATAAAGTTGTACTTTGTGTTATCCAATTTAACCAAATTCTTCAAATAACATAAAAGGATAGTTAGGATATTAAATATAAATTTTCATTTATCTATGCCTTTAGGTTCATAGCTATTTTATTTATAGTTAATGGTAAGTGTACTTCCGCTTACTCATTTTACAGAAATTTTGCTGAGAAACTGCTTTAATTGTATGAAAGGACATTAATTGCTCAATAAATTCAATAATTTTTTTAAAAAATCGGTCTGGACAATTTTGAGAAAATCGCAAAAAAACAAAAAAAGAGAAAAGTGGCACTTCCAGTTACCGTATTTTAGCGAAATTGTTGCGGTCGCGTGTGCGGATGAACACAAACTCAAATATAAGATTTTGTTTATCTACAACTTTTCGTTTTTGAGGTATCCTGTTTACACACATGCACAAACGCGCGCGCGCACGCACGCACGTACGCACGCACGCACGCACGCACGCAGGCACGCACGCACGCACGTACGCACGCACGCACGCACGCACGCACGCACGCTCGCTCGCGCGCGCTTCACATACGCACACGCACACGCACACATGTATAGGTATACTTTTTGCATTAGATTATTGTTTTCTCTTTAATTTCATACTTTAGTGACAAAAACTTTCAATCTTACCAGCTTTATTGCGAAACTAATGCAACTAACAGTATTAAACTTAGAATTAGAAGACATAAATATTTCGGACTGTTTACACTTTATATTTTAAGCATAATTGTTACGGTTGTATTAACATAATTTGAAAATCAACGTTTAAAATTTACAATCAAAGTTTAACAGTTACATGGCATAAAGAATCAATTTTTTTTATGAGCGAAGCCATGTTAGCATATAATTTGTAACGAATTGGTACGTTAACATCATAATGTTTGATAAAATTGTAATTAATTACAATCCAATAATAATAAAAGTAATTTAAACAAAAACAATGTTAGTTTATTAAAACCTAAAACCTTTGTCTTTAATGTACCGTTCCATGAAAGTATGGACTAATTTCTTATCAAAATTTAGTAATTTTTTATATTGATAATAATGATAATAATAGAATTTATTTTCAACATAATTAGAATTCCAGTTACAGGAAATATTAATTTACACTAACTGTGCGTAACATTTAGTACTCAATAATAAAGAAAATGTAAAATAACTAATTATCGATAGGAACGAGCTAAGATTTTGAGCATTTGCTATGTTATTTTAAACAAATCCAAATCATGTTTCACGTTATTATAAGCTCTTAGCATTGAAACAATATGCGAGTTCAATATTAGATTTGTACGGGGAATATTATAATTAAAACAACTCTGGGTACGGGTTCGTATAACGGGCCTTGGAAATTTGCTGTTAAATTTGGTACGTCTACCAGATGGTGATTTAATGTATATAAAAATAGAACCAGATGGTTTTGTCTTCTAGTTGATAAAGCATGCGCATTGAAGTGTGGGACGATGGAAAGATAGTCATTGCTTTGGGTACAATTATTAGATTTATATGAGCAGTATCGTAGAAACTTCTTTTCTAAAGATTCAATTCGCAAATTTTGATACACTTAAAATGTATTCCAGATAATACATGCATATTCCAACTTTGTTCTAACTAGCGAATTATAAAAAGTTAATAACGTTTGTATCTTATTACGAGATTGGCAGTTACGAAATAAATAACCTATTTATCTCGTAGCTGTGTCAATTATACAGTCGTAGTGGATATTAAACCTGAACTTGCTCTGATACTCTATTGAGACTAATATTATTCATGTTATACTTACATACAATTAATTCAATTTTTCTAGATATCATCATATAATGGCATTTCTCAATATTAAAACAAAATTTGTTAGCAATTTAATAATTTTCTTAAAATCATATTGCAAATGATGACAATCCACGGCAGATTTCACAGTGGTAAATAGTTTCTCATCTGTATATAGAAGTATTTTTGACATAGCTACATGATTTATTATATCACTTAAGAATAAGATAATTAGTAGAGCAAAAATGTTTAAGTTTGTAATGGAGAACTTCTTTCTTACAAATCCATGCTGATAAATGGAAATGCGATTTTCTAGCTTAGGTTGAATTAATGTATTTATAACACTTTCAAAGATTTATGCAAATACATCTAATAAACAAATAGATCAATAAATTTGTACTTTATTTCTGGCGCCTTTTTTATGGATAGTTGTGACGCTCCTTACCTTCCATACATCGGGAAATATGGATCTATCCAATGACAGATTAAATATTTTCATTAATGGGATTAGAAATTGCTTAACGCAACAGCTAACAATGTAACTGAGTGTGTTATCTAGTCCCACAGACTGAGAATTACTTAAAATTATAATTGCTCAATTTATAGCGTCATCCGGTATACTATCAATTGATATAAGGCTTAAGTAATCAATATTACGATTTTGTTGAGCATTAGCAGTCACGCTGCCGTAACTATTACTGAAGAAGTCGGCAAACGCTTGTGCAGTGATTATGCCTTTCGTTAGGAAATTATTACACATATCGAACATTGATATAGGCAATTTAAAATACCTGCTTTTACTATTTATATAGTTCCACGAATTTCTAGGATTTTCATTGATACAATTTTCTACTGATGAAAGATATAGTTTATACGCCATACGTATCAACGTATTTATCTCAGCTCTAGTTTCTTTGAACTTCATTAAGTAGTGTTAATCATCAGATAATAAGTACGGTTTCCTACATCTATCTTTTAAATTGATTTTGACAATAATATTTTTGTTGAACCATACGAGAAGCTTTAAGTTTTTCTTGATTTTGTTTTGGTGTACAGCGATCAATTACAGAATACACTAAATTATAAAAATTTTGAACTGCAAGGTTTACGTTTGTGCAATCAGTGATGGGAGACCTGTCGATATTATTAAACAATTGATATTATTAAAAGATAATTGCCATTTCTAACATCGTTATCAGTTTTTGCTTTACCCTCCTGCTTTAATTTTAGTAGCAACAATTTCAATTGTACATAGAAGAGCTGGGTGGTGTAAATCTCCTTCAACCAGAGGATATCCATCTCTATAAATCTTAGTTTTCAAATTGCCTAGAACCAAATCAAGTAGTCTGCTATAATTATTTACAATATTAATAACTTGTTCTAAATTACTAAAATTAATAAAATTAGCTAATAAATTTGTTTGTGCTGTAATATTTCTTAAATATTTTTCAAAGGATATTTTAGAATAATCCCCGCAATCAAAATCATCTATTATGACCGCGTTATCATTAAAAAGAAATGGCACTCTGCTAATGCTATCAAAATGTTTATCATAATGATCTGACTTGCCATGTGTAACGTAAATACCTAATAAATAAACACAACATTCTTTAGTGAAGGATATTTTAACGCTTACCGTATCGCAGCATGTTATGAATCAATCTACTCGTCCCACCTGATAATCGTTTCGTATACCAATAAGTACACCTCCACCTTTTGATTTACCGGTATGTATTAAATCACGGTCTTTCCTAAAAATTACAAAGTTATCTAGAAAATGTTCAATATCTCTAAGGGTTCTTGGAGCTGTGTCTCTTTTTATACTACAGCAACATAATTACACGATAACCGATTAGTATAGATCTCTTGAGTTTTTGAATTTAATCCGCGTACATTTTGATAGTATACTGAAATTTTTTCGTTTTGTTGTGTTCATTGGATTTCTTCAATTCAAAATCTTACGTACAACTTACGTTCAAATGAATCATTTAGTTATGTTTTGCATTACCAGCATCGACAGTAATTTTGAATGAACTGTAGGCTTCTGGATACTTTGATAGTAATTTTGTTAATTTAACGTTTACTAATGTATCAGCCTAATCTATTTCTTGTAATTTTATTTTTACCTAGTTACTAATTCTGTTTTCACCAACATTTAGATTTGCACGTGCGAGATGTATATTAGAGATTCTTTTACGTTTTTTTATACCCTTAAAATCATTATCACCTTCTGAAGTACTATCAGTCGTTACCGTACCAATAATCAGTTCATTTATCGGGCGACTATTTGCAGCTGGTTTTGGTGATATGTTTATCATTTAAAAGCACATTAGAGTTCTTTAAATCAAAATTTGTGTTAAATTCCTTACCATTCTGATTTAATACATCAGCATAAAGATTAATGTCTACGTGAGTGTCTTTATTGCATCAACTTTGGGATAAGAACTGTTTGTAAGTATTTTTATCAACTTTATGTTATTTTAACTTGAACTTTCAATTCATTAACTTCATCTTGTAGTAATTTAGTTTCACTGTGGACTGCAAATCTTTGCAGAACTTTATCACTTCCCTACAAATAATTTGTCGTGTCATTCTTACCTAGAACGTCAGCACATTCCAAGACTAAATTTTCATCATCGCTGCCGCATATCACTTCATCATTATTTAATTGTTATACACTTAGGGTCAAAAATGGTTCCACAGTTTTAACATTAAGACCATTTAGAGCTTTATTTTTACAGTATCGGTACATGCATGCTTTCTCTATCGGCACCATACTAATAGTATTTTAAGACATAAAGTATGTATAACATCTACAAAAGAAAACTGTAATTACTATGTGTTTCTCAAGTATTGTGTCCTTATTGCTAACAAATCTTTGAGCGTAAACTTATACATATCGCAATGTTTACAGACCTTGTAATTTTATGACGCTGTAAATAAGGATGATTTGATCAAGATGTTAGTTCTAATTTTCTCACATAAAGTGCGGTACCATATGTAGGTTTATCTCTAGGTTCATATACAGGGTGTCCCAAAAGTCTGGATATACCTAAATAACTCAGAAAGTATAAGTTTTACAGAAAAATATTTCAAACAAAAGTTTTATGATTCGAAAAGGTCTACTTGATGCCAGAAGCCGCTTGACTTTCGATTGACCTCTATGACCTCTACATAAAGAAGGTTAATATTTTAAATAGAAATCCCAATTTTTTGTATTATATTCTTATAGCGGACGTCGAGAGTTTTCCAAAACACCCCATAAGTATCCTACTGCAGTTCAAATCCATTGAGTTACGCAATAAAAACTGTTTGATCCCAAACGATAAAAAATTCCAACTACTTGAGATAAGATGTAAGTTTTACAGCACTTTTTATGAAGATTAGGAATATTAATAATTTACCTGACTCTTATTATCTCTCGATCTTACCGATATAACGCAAACTTCTACGTAGTATTTTTTTAAATACAAATCGCAGGCCATTATTACAAAGTTTTATTTCTAAAAATTGTTGACATTAAT
>JAHWXV010507474.1:0-14195 GCA_024586415.1 Phrixothrix hirtus | reverse complement strand
AGGAGAATTTAATCCGCCGCTTATATAGGAAAGATAAATTCTAGAAACAATAGGAATAGAATATTCGAGAATATTACTTATAATAATGATGTAATGCTATAACTCATTACTGACCTAATTGAATTGTCAGACATAAATTACTGCTATGAGTCTTTTGCGGATTACATCATCTATTTTATTAGAAAGAAAACATTCTAGATGATTCTAGAATTTTCCATTTACTGTTTCTAATGTTTGTTACAATATCATTTACAAATAAAATTTAAAAATTTGAAATATCTATTCCCTTTTGAATATTTATAAAACCCCACAATCTCCTATTGCTTTCTACCTAAATTAGCTAAATTTACTCATCATTTTTATTAAGCCAAAAGCAAAATTAAAAACAACAATATAATAATTTATTATTCAATAAATTTATAGCACAATAGACACATTGAAATACGTAATTTTAAAAATAATGTCTTAAAATTATTGCTACAAGGACATCTTTACAAAGCTGATTTCATTCTTCCATAGTAAAACTAACTGGTTAGAATTGAGTAATACGATATTAAGAGTGCAAAGATCCTAAACCTTATATAGGCAATTGACATTCACTATGTATTGCAAGTTGCCTAAATTTCATCAAATTGTAATAATTCTTGTTTAAGCAATTATTTTCTTGAAAGGCCATTTTGAAAAGAATTTCTGCCACTATTTAAAATTACATAAACAGTACTTCCAAACGACAACTTTATTTGATCAATAAAAAGTCTTTCATTGGAAAAAAGTTCAATTTCTTGTTGTAAAGTTACAGTTTCGATAATTATTTCTACTAGTGGAGTATTTTCGTCAAGTGTTTCGATTTTATTAAACAAATAAGTTCTAAATAATACAGGAATACTTTTATTTGAACTGAAGTTTTTAAATAATCTGTTATTACATTTAGTTAATTATCGCACATTTTTGATTGTTATTTTAGTTATGAACTTGATAATTCGCGATATTGTTGCAGTGATGGAGCTAGGATTGAATGTCAAAAGCATGTTTGATATAAAAACATAACCCAATTTTTAAAATCGCTTTATTTACATGTACCATCTGCCTTTAAATCCTAGAAATGTCATACAATTGTGGGGTGCAGCGCTCTTTCACCACAAGAAAAGCATACATATTAATGTTTATTTAGGCGTATTACAGATGCCACTTTTATCGGTTACAAAATTAAACTAAATTGTCAATGCTTACGTCCCCTATTATCAATTACCAAAAGGATGATAGTTTTTGCTTCCTTAAATAAATAAACATAGTTTATGTGGTCTACATACAACATATGATTGAATGTAGACCATTACAGATCCGGATTTGTGATCAAAGTTTACGTGAAAACTTGTAAAATCTTTTTTTCAATGCAGATTAAAATCTTAAAGAGTTTTGGGTTCCTTAAGGGTCCGTCTACAGGTGCGTTAAATAATGCTGCTTATATTAAGGGCACCCTGTATAGTCATTTTGCCGACTCTGGAGGAGTTGCACCGCCAGTAGGAATTACTAACATGCCACACATCACATTGATATGGGACCTACGATTTTACTTCCTTATCCGAGAAGGCGCGTTTTTTTAATTTTTCTCTGCTGAAAAAGTTACCATTCTTGATCGGGTTTGAATCCGCGTCCCTTAGGTGCAGAGGCAAACATGTTAACCACTAAACTAGTTGAGGCTGGCAAGACGTATGTCAACTCACAATCTGATATTTTGACATTTATTTGTAAGGTTATATATTTCTAAAATTAAGTTTTCACGTTATTTTTGATTTCTTCGACATTTTAAAGATTTTTTTTTAAACTACTAGCAAGGGTTCTACAATTAATTCTAATCTAACGTAAATTGTACTAATTTCAGACGATGTTATGTAACAAGCATTTAAAATCACAGCCCAGCTGGTTGTGAACTTTATGAATTATTTTAAATGTGAACGTGATAATCAGGGTTTGCTTTTGCCTTTAGGGCCCGTTATACAAGCACTGTATCTTGTTTTAGCGTATTGCAAAAGCATGCGGCATTAGTCCCAACACTGTTACTGCTATCAAGAAAAGGATGACTGAAGCAGAAAAAGAAAATAAACATCCATAAACACCAACAAAAAAACGAAAGCGTATCAACCCCAAATCCTGCGATGTCGAAGATTTTGTAAAGAATACAGTTAAAATAAAAGTGTATGATGTGCACTCTAACCATAATTAATTAATGAAGTACGCATTTACATTTACTCTACTGTTTATTTCTTTCAGGTGAACATGTTATAATCGCTTGATTGCAACAAGAAGTTGTAAAATCTGAAATTGTTAAATTTAAGAAAGCAAGTTTTAAACGACTACTGCATATAATCAAATTTCTCAAAAAAAGTACATATGAATTCCAAATTCCTCAAATTCCTAAAGATTTCCATGAATTTTAAAGGATTTCTAGGAATTCTGGATGATTTCCGAATAATTTCCATCAATACCAAACAATTTCCTGATTTCCAAAATACTTCCGCAAATTTCAAAAACTATCAAAGAAGAGTTTTTGGTTTTTGATAATAATAATTATAAATACATATCAACTAAGACACAATAATAGGTTTTGGTATTTATTTCCAACTTTTTAAAACAATAAATCTAGAAACAAAAAATATATAAACAAACTGAAATAAACACATAAAACCTCAAAGCTAAATAAAAGTAATCTTAACCTTTTTCAACAAAACAAACAAAACTAGTTTTGAGAAGCGCTAAAGCAACTATCTTAATATTGGCTGTATTAAAAAATAACCATATATTACCAATCGATTCCTTCTTTTTCATGGTTTTATATTTTATTTTGATACACTTCTTATCCCTTGCAGAGATAGAGAATGGAAGTTGGCCTTCTATTTGTATTGGGCCACAAAATATTCTTCAATTTGGACCAGGAAAATTGTTTAATTCTTTTTTCAGAAATGTTGTATGATATTTATCATTAGTGTTTGAAATTATTCATCCAATGAATCATTTTTCAGAATAGTATACTATATGTTTTTCTAACTCCACTTGGACGTGCCTACATTTTTATAGTTTTTTTCTCAGAATCGTAATATGCGATCTGTTGATACGTTTCTAATAATTTTTGAGAGAAGCCAACATAAGGTAGATATTTTTACAATAGATTTTCTTAAACGTAAAGCCAATTTTGTGTGTTCTGATGCAGCACTACATCGGAAATCTGACCACTCTTTATTAAAGTGTTGGTGCAATATTTTAACAGTTACATGTTATTTTTTGTTGAATGTTTTATAAATAATATCACACAAGGAAATTAAAATAATAGGCACTATTTTTATATGCTGTTCATAGGTAATGAAGTTGAGAATTTCATTCTGTACAAAGTTGTTTCTGATATTTTTAGAACTTCTACTGCTACCACAACGGAAATTTTTCCTTATACTTTGCAAATCTTGTGGGGTTTAAAATAATCTAACATGTTTGAAAAAAGATTTTTGGATTAATCATTAAATTTTTTTAACAATGTTAATAAAACTTTTACTAAAACGTTCAGAAATGTATCAAAGTTACTGAATGACGGCGATAACGGGAATTAACAAAATAAAACATTGACAAGATTTGGACACTACAATTAATTTACAACATTTAAATTTCTGGTGATTTTTTGTTTTGTCCTGCTTCAATAAAATAAAAAGAGAGAAATGTTTGATTTGGGGTACTGGACAAACTTTAGTTATGCCACCAATGCTAATATTTAATGTTAATTTATCAAAATTATAAATATTTAATAATTTAACTAGTATATTAGGTACTTTTAAATTAACAGAACCATAATGACACATTTTTTTTTAAATAAAATTTACAATCTGAAAACAATCTTTTGTATTTAATATTAATGAAATAAACTTTTGAAAACTTTTAATGCTAATTTCATGGTAGTGGTATGTAGATATCTTTTAATTTAATTTAAAACTCTCAAAAACAATGTTTTTAACTGCAACTTTCTAAACAGCATAAGAATAAAATTTGTAATGCTTAATTTTTCCAGTGGCAGGGTGGATAAGAGGTTAATAAATAGCAAAATAAATTAAGCCCCATATTACCTTTGATTCATTTATTATATTTGATTACAATTTATTAAAAAGAAATTATTATTACAAATTCTTCTCTGTATCAAAGATTTTGAACATGGTATAATACACGAAGAGGTATGTATTAGACCAACATATCCTGCATCTATGTGTGGAATTTTTTTTTATTGAAGTAGGTGGGATGTAATCTGGGAAATGTCTCCCAGCAAGATGTAATGAACTTTTAGATGTTGATGGTCTACCTCCTCAAGGTACTATTAAATTCTTTTTATTAACTTTTAGACGCTCTTTGTTATAGCGATAATGTTATATTCTTTACGTAGATGATTGCTTAAATGCCCCACATTGGGCCAACAAAATATATTCTTTTATCGTCAAATACCTCATTGTGACAAAGATTATGCTTCTGAATTTCAACTTTACTAAAGAATCAATAAATTATAATTTTATGTATGCTTTGTTGTCAATAATTTTAAACTTGAAATTATTCGTGCTTTATGTTATGCCATTTGTTTAAGTTAGATAAAGTAACTAAATTAGGGCTGGCATATAATAATCTTTATGTTTGTGCCTTTTACATACAATTTATGTAATTCCTTTATTAATGAACAATTTAAAAATAAATGTGTTAATAGTTATTAGAAGTGGGCTGGAGTAGTTAAATGTACAGTCAAGAATGAGAAATGCATGCTCAATTGAAAATGAGATTGGCTTGAATCGCAACAAGCACACAAAAGCATTAGAAGGCGCATCCTCTTAACAACCGTATTTGAAGTGGCATGTGAAATCTATATTAAGAATGATTGTAATACAACAACATAATTTAGTAACTCCATGTTTCAAAAGGGGAGCATGTTAATAATCAATAAACTTTCAGTGTGGACAAATCTATGTAAACCAATTTGAACTTTGGGATGGGCATAGACTTTTCATCCTTACCATACATCGAAAGATGACCAACCCTAATTTAGTTACTTTATCTAACTTAGCATCATCTAACGGAAGAGTGGAAAAACATAAAGCATGAATAATTTCACATTTAAAATTATTGACAACAGTTCAGCCATCCTGACAGATGATCGTCCCTGATCATCATATCAGAATTTACATAGGTTTCATAAATAATAAACCATTAAATACATAAAACATAATTTTACATAAAGACAATACATAATTTCATCTAAAACCCTATTCTGAACATAATCAATAAGTGCATGAACCATAAATTCATATATCATAAGTGTAAGTTTGATTCGTGAGAGGTGTACATAAATAGTAAAAGCATAACTTAATCTAAGTTTGTTGATATGTAATATTAATAAAAAAAAAGAATTTCATCTAGTGCTAATTATTTATTTATCAAATTCGTTATCTGAAATATTTTTTTATACTAATTATAAATTTCAACATGCACAATTGGCAAATTTCCAATTGATATTCAATTTCTTCCCATACTTAAGGTGACATTTCTATAACCATTGGTTTTAAATGATCCAGGTCACATATTTTTTGGGAATAAAACAATGTCTTTGATGTATCTCCACAAGAAAAAATCACAATGGGTGAGGTCCAGACTCCTTGGCTATGATGTAGTACCCACTCAACCTAACCATGATCTGCAAATTTTTCTTCGAAGTCTGAGAAGTGCAGGGATGTTTCATCTTGTTGGAAATGATTCCAATTACATTTTTGAATTCATCCAGTTGAGGAAAGCAGTAGATTTGTAGCATATTTAGATAAAATTTCCATTGAGTCTTTTTAACAAAGAAAAAGGACCAGATAACATGATTTACCATTAATTCACACCAAACATTCACTTTAGATGTGTCACAATATCCCTTTGTCAAAAAAATCAAAAAATCATATCTAGTTACAAACCATTTCCATTCATTTTATGTAAAATATTAACAGCAAAATTCAAATGTTTTGCTCTATAAAATGATGTTACTTCCTGCAGTAGCTAGATTTTATATGCAAGCAAATGTAACACTTTATGTAAAACTTTATGCATTGTTGTTGTCAGAATATTTTACTTTAAGCTTTGATGAGGGATGGATTTCTTAAAACTTGTGATTGCAGATTGTCTAATGCATTCAACACTCACTTCTAATATTGGTGTCAGTTGATTTTTATTTGAGAACAGATATAATTCCCGAAATTGATTAAACCAACGTCATATACTGTTCTATTATGGTAGCTCCTTCCCATATTTAAATCAAAATGCATATTGCACAGAAATTAGCTATTTCAATTCTACCAACATAACTTCTCAAAATATTCATTTTCATTTAATTCATATTCAAAACCCACCATTCTTTTATGATAACCCTGTATACTAAAAATTTAATTGTATAAAAATAACACAATGATAGTTGTAACAAACCTTAACAAAGAGAGCTGTAGGTCAAGAATTTGAATATAATAAAATTATTTGAAACAGAATTTAATGTGAAATGATAAATTATCAAAAATGACATCTTGACTTCATCTAAAGAACTACCTGTTACTTAAAAAATTCAAACCGCTACTTTAGGTTTCAATAATCTATTTATAAATAACTTTGTATCTTCCTAAGTTAGGCAACCATGCTTACACAAAATGTATGGCCACTGAATCACAGTCGTATCTAACTATCTTTGAACTCTTACATATTATTTTGAGTAACACTAACAAAAATTAAGAGTAAACAAATGATAAAACATATCTATGTTATTAAAATCTTATGTATGCTATGAACTAGGCCCTTACCTACTCTTTATCTCTACTTCACATTATGTGAGAACTAACTTAAAAATATGAGTAAAATTATTTTAAAACATCAATAATTTTTGGTAAAGTTCCATTAGCAATACAGTCACACCATACTCCATATTCAACATTCCAAAAATGTTTACCATTACCTTGTAACACTTCCATTGGACCATGAGCTATGATAGATGTGTTACGAGGTTTGCATTTATTAATAATATAAAGTAAAAATCTCCTGTATGCAGGATCTTTGAATGGCAAATCCTGAAGTTCTGAAAAATAAACATTCAATTAATTAATATACATACATATATGATTTTATTTCAAATTATAAGTGAGTAGTTGCTTTAAATTAAAAATTTGATACAAGTAAAGTTAAAATAAACTGACCATTTGATAAGCTTCTCACTTCATACATTACAACCCATGAGCATGGATGAATTTTATTACATTTTGAACCAATCTCTAAGTGAAATATTTTTAATTCCTTCGGACAATATGGTTCAAATAAATTTTTGTTTACTTGATGCGGTGGAATTTTTTTCGAACAATTAATAATATGGTTTGAAGGCATATATTCATCACCCATTTTTAAAACTAAAATTCAGTCGAATATTAGATAATACAGCAGTGGGTGTGGTTGCACATTTTTAAATTTTAGTTGTTAAATAATAAAAATTTAATTGCCCCAAAAACAACATAAAAAAGATATATAGGTAGAGCACTAGGAAAGCATCGTCATACACTTATACAAATAAATATAGTGATATTAAATTTGTACGTCTAAATATGTCATTCATTTAAATGCAACTACAATTTTATTTCTTTATCTTGGTATGGCAATCCTGTCCATGTCGAGACAAGATTATCAAGCAATAAGATTATATAATTATAAAATTAATTATAAAATATCTGTAATACAAAACAAAATATCAAACTAGAATATTCATTATTTTTGATAGCTGTTTTTCGTTAAAATCAAATATTTCATATTGATTGAATAAATTGATGAAACAAAGTAAGTTAGAATCTTTTCACTGGTAGGTATGTAACAGACATATTACACCTTAAAGACTACTGTGATTAAAAATTGAAGTAGCTGGGCTACTATTTATCTTAGAGAACATAAAAATTATCACATATTTTGAAGAATACAGTAAAAAAAGTTGTAAAATGTTTTCAAATGCTGAAAACAGAAATAAGAATCTAAACTTTCCATTTTCTTGGCAGAAGACAAGCATCAGATAAAATATTCATGAAACTTGTAGGTAACCTATGCTGATATGGTAAATTTTCTAAACCAAAGGTCAGGCCTCAATTACAAGTAAAGAAAATAAAATTGTGATGTTTCCCATATCATTAATAATTACAAGACATTCTTCAAATTCATATATGTAAATTTATTAATCCATGTAATTATTTAAAACAGATAATTGAGAACTAGAAATTTAAAAAAAATGTCAATTGTAAATTTATTTAACTTAAAATATGTAATTAACTTGATTAATTCTCTCAAAATATAGTCTAATATAAAATTTGAAATTACAGAGCAAGTGTACAACGTTTTCTGATTGCTGTGACGTCATCTCCTTGTAGTTATTTTATAAGTAACTTCAAAGTTATAGTAGGCACTTACATTGTTTTTGTTCTGTTTTGACATAGCTTGTGTCCAGGAGCAGTAGTCATAATTAACTGTTGTGAAAAGTGCTGACTGTAAGTACTGTTGCTTTCTGGACGATATATATAGGCAACGGGCAAATATTTTTTTTTATAATGTAAACTTTTATTGTTTACTTTTAACAAGTATTATAGGAGTGTTTTATAATCAATTTCTAGCTATTATAATGAATGGATTAACTTTCTAGGCACTGACAGTATTGACAATAACCATCTCATGATATAAAAGCACTATTATATTATAGTTACTGTTTTTGTGTTGCAAAATTGTATTTTTGCCATTGAATAATATCTGTTCTTGATTATTGCAAACAAAATTCCATTTGTCATAAGCAGTCATTCTAAATTATTTATTTATTTCAATATAACCTGTAACCATATCCTTTACCAGTTAATCATGGAGTCAGCGGAACAAGAAAGCACTTCGTGTGATTGCAGTAGTGAGTGCATCATGATTAGCATTATCAACTGCCTAGGAACAGAATCACTAAAAACACTTAGTTTGATTACTGCTCCTGGACACAAGCATTGTATTTTTGTTCAAATCTCTATAATCCTTTGTGATACATCAATTTTAATAAACTAAAATGACTACCATTTATTTGTTAGAGCACATTCAAACAATTTAATAAAGTTGACTGGTTGATGATTTGGAAATTTACGAAAGAAGGTGATCAAATTAACGTTTGTGAAAAAAGAGGAACAAAGGCAAATTTGTCGTATTAAATTATAAAATTTAACATTTACGAGGGTGGTCTGAAAACTAAGGTAAGTAGTTACAAAAGAAGATACTTTATTCAGGTTTTTTACATTTATTTTTAACTCAATGTACTTGTTCTAACGATGTTCAAGTTGTTTAATGCCTTCACAATAATAGGACAAATCAAACTTCTCAAAATAATCATTTGTTTCTACAATCACTTTCTTATTAGATGAAAATCTCTTTCCACCTAGCCATTTTTTCAAGTTTGGAAACAAGAAAAAGTCAGACGGAGCTAAATCTGGACTGTAAGGTGCATGACGAAGTATTTCGAATTGTAATTTAACTAATTTTGCTGTGACCTTGTTAGCTGATGGAACCACTTTTGCTTTCTTCAGTGCACTGCACATGGCTTCTACCCCTTGTTTGGATTGAATTTTTGTTTCAGGTGTATAGTGTGTGTATCTACATTTTATCAACGGTAATAAATCAACACAAAAATTCGTAGATTATGCTTAAAACGGGTCAAACAGTACTCAAAAGTTGTTATGCCCATTCGTTTGTGGTCCACAGTTAGCAGGTGTAGCACCCATTTTGCTGACAGCTTTCTCATACCCAAGTGTTTATGTAAGATATGAAAAACACATTCTATATCTATATCTATAGTGTCTGCTATCACATATATCTTTAATCGACGATCATCTTTGGTACTCACATTTAAATTCATTCACCCAGAAACAAATTGTCTTAAATGTTGGTGCAAATTCGCCGTGAACATTATCTAACTTTTCTTTAATTTCCTTGGGTTTTTCCCAACGATATGGAAGTGTTTAATTACAGCACAAAATTCTCTTTTGTCCATATTCACAAAACAATGTAACACGTTTACTTTAACAAACTGTAAGAGAAAAAGGATGCATCGTATTTGGCTGAAACTTTGACATCAGTCTTTTAACATATGATTGATAAATGACATACATGCATAGATTATGGCGCCATCTCTATGTTAGTTACCTCACTAATCAGACCATCCTCATATATGCATTCTTTTAGAACTGTTCAATAATTTTATTTTATTAATCACCTACTTTAAGCACTGCATTTTCTTTTATTAGAGCTGGCACTTTCATCATTTTTATGTGCATACATATGTATGTATGTATAATTGTCCCAGTCATTTTCAAACTAAAAACATTGTATTTGAGAATTATTTAAAACAATACTTAAATAATTGGACAGAAAAGTTTATTTTTAATAGTATGTCTACTATTAACTGTTACTTATTAATAACTAATTTAACAAAACAAAAAAGTGGATTCGAAATTTTACTGAAACATTACCTACCTACATACATATTTTTTTGTATCTAAATAACTTCATTCATATTCTGAAAGCTAGTCGCAAAGCAGATTGAACTACAAATTGGTTCGATACAAATAAATTCTATACCAAACTCAATTCATAAAGGTTAAAGATTTGGCTTACAGAATTAAATCTAATAATTAACTGAAACGTCATCGCAAAATAAGGGTTATTGAAATGATTGATGAAAATCCTTTACCATTCATGGGCCATTGCAATAATATTAAATATTAGTAAAGGCTCTTTAACATCATTAAAGCCAATATATTCCTTCCTTATTATGTAATAACTATACAAGAACTTCATTTTTGTGGCTGAAGGTTTGGGATGAGGAATTTCCCTTGGCCCTCTTGGACTAGAACTGTTATATAGTCGTTTTGCCATGCCTGCTAGAATTTTGCCGAATCTGGAGGCGTTCCACCACCATTCCCAGTAGGGATTTTTAACGTGCCAAACATCACATTGACACGGGACCTATGACTTTACTTCCTTATCTGAGAAGAAGGCATATTTTTTTAATTTTTCTCAGTTGAAAAATTTACTAACTTTAATTGGGTTTGAATCTACATCCCTTGGGTGCAGAGGCAAACATTCTAACCACTACACCAGTGAAGTTCGGCATACAAAAACTTACAGAACAGGATTACGTACATCTTCTGGAATGCTACAATTTTTTTTTAAAGAAAAATTAAATGCAAATGAGCAGTTCCTCAATGATATCGTTTTTTGGGATGAAACTAAATTTTCAAATAATGGGATGGTAAATCAATTGTCATTACTATGTGGAAGAAAATCCACATTTTTTAAAGATTACTTGCTTTCGGCAAATAGTTTCTCTTAATGTATGGTGTAGCATTCTGAGTGATTTTATCTTTTTTAATGGAGCTCTTGATAGGGAAATGTATCTAAATTTTTTAATTAAAGATTTACTGGGTCTTTTGGAAAAACTAGAATGTGATTTCAAAATGATGTATTTAAATAAAATATTTGGGAATCAATGGATTAGTAGAAGAGCACTAAATCACCGTGCAATTCAAATTTAATGATTACTTTCTGTGGGGTAGAGTTAAAGAAGACACTTATGCTGAACCGATTGAGGGGGAAGTACAGTTATATTAAAGAATAATCGATTTTTGTCATTCAATCACACCTCAAAGTCTGTATGCAAAAGGATTGAAATATGCATAATGAAGAGGGAAAACATTTTGAGCATTTATTTAATTAATTCATTGAAGTTTATTTAATATTAAATCACAACATAGTGTATTTAATCAAATTTATTGCATGTAAATGTGCATTCCATATTTATGAAATATAGGATCAAACTTTTAAAATAGGCACCCAGCATATTAAGTAGAATAACTATGTTTTAGGGAGTGTATTATGGATGCACACTTTCTTACCTTTTTTTGAATTATTAACTACCTTTGGTTGTTCTGGTGGCCTTTTCTTTTGTTTCACTGATGCTGTTGAAACAATAGTAAATGTTTGTATTGTAAGATATCTAGCTGCAATGTTTTATTGTTTTATTTATATTATTATACATACCTAACGGAGAGGATTGGTTTTCAAATTTTAATTTTTTTTGTGTCATCCTATTTTGCCTATTAGGTGAATAATCTGTCAAGGAATTTTAACAATATTTTAACATTAATTAATTGTAAAAATTCTTACTAAATAATGTTGATGGACCGGCCTCTTCCAAATTATTATTATCAAATTCATTATTACTTATAACCTCCTTTTCTGGGGTTGCTCGTTTCCTCGGAGAACCAGGTTCAAATATGAACGGAAATTCTTCAAAAGTAGTTGGCATTGCAACTGTTGTTGAACCTGGTTCCTCTACCACATCAATATTAGTAACTCCTTGTTTTAACTGATAATCTGTAATATCTATCGATTCTAAAACAAATTACATTATTTTGTTGGAAATTATTATGTTATGTTAATTTACGAGGCAAATTTAATGTTGGAATTGCAGTCTGACTTAATTTTTTTCCCATAAAATACTTTTTTTCGAAATGGTTACTACAAATTGTCCTATATGATATTTTATTTGGATGCACAGTAAGTAGTTCTTTTTTCCCTGCAGCAGCCAACCACTTCTTCAAACGATTCAAATCTCTTTTGAAACTAGGAAACTTGAACATGTGTTCTATTTTTTCAGTACATCCAGATACACTGCAGCTTTTATGACTCATATCACTCTGTAACATTAATTAGTCAGTTCGAAAAAGCTGGGGATAACTACTTAAGGAATAAAATTAGTGTTCATGTTCATTTCAAAACATTTTGAAAAACACAAAATTTAAAAAGCATCATTCTTGCTACGACATTATAAATCTTTTTTTAAATAATAACACCAGTTTTAACCCAACATAAATCAGCTAGACCAGTGTTTCACAACCTTTATCATATAATGGCAGACCAGTAGATTTACCAAAACATTTGACAGGTACCAGATAAAAAATTAAGTCACAGACCAGCAGTTGGGAAACACTTAGCCCAGGCAATTTGGCAGTTAAGGAAGAAATAATTTTTAACAAACTTAATTGTTAAAGACTAGTGTCTTTTTTGATATATTAAAAGTTCCAAATGATCTTGACAGTATTGTCGAAAAAACCTCCACCATTTTGAAAATTTGTGTTGGTATCTGTTATAATTATTTAACAGGCAATCACAATAATTTAAAATATAGCCTGCCAGATTACATTATGCACATATGAACTGCACAGGCTCTTAATATTCCTACAATATAACCTATAAATTTAATATATTATTACATTTTGTATGTTTTCGGATTTTAGTGTAAATAATACTGTTTAAATATTATAGTTTGAAGTCTCAAATCCAAATCACTTGGTTTCTATCTCAAAAAAGTCTCATATATAAGAGAGTGTGGTCTTCCCTTATGGCAATAGTTCTACTAGCCCAGTGACTCCATATATTAGACATTCTAACTAAATCTCTAAAAATATAATAAACGATACGATATATCTCATATTCATAAAGATGATCAGAATATATGAAGATTTATTTATGGGTAGCAAGGAAATACTCAAAATATACCTTGGTAGAAAATGTGTTAAATAAAATTATAAAATTTGCTTGTTTTTACTATTCTTCCAAAACATCTCTCGTGAAATAATGATGTTAGATTCTGATTTAACTAAAATCTCTGGGCTATTTTATGATCTACATTTGCAATGGGTCTTTTGTGGATAAAACACTAGGGTCACAGAAATCAAAAACAAAATAGTCTTGTATTTTAATGGGTCTATTGTAGCTGAAATTGATTATAATTTGGGTGACAGTTTAATAATTAAAATATGTAATCTCCCAACAAATATTTGTTGGGAGACTACATATTGCTATGACTTTTTTTTAAAGTTGATTATTTGATTATGATGGATGCCCCACGTTGGTGGCACCATATAAATATGCTATGTCTTTATTGAAATTCGATTTTATTTATTTTTATAATTGCAACCCCACGTTTGGGCGTACCATATAAATGCTATGTTATTTTTGTAAATAATTATTATTAATTTGTATTATTGAATTTTTGAAAATATTTACTTTTCCCGCCTTTATCGTTGGAATAATTGTTTACG
>JAHWXV010507462.1:0-18417 GCA_024586415.1 Phrixothrix hirtus | reverse complement strand
TACCTTTTGGATATAATATCTTCATTAGATAATAGAATTTCTTTTCAAAACTTCAACTTTGATTCTGATTTTGGTGAACAAATATTTCAATTTTTAAGCTAGTTTAACTAAGTGGAAATTGTTTGGTAATAATCCAACATTAATTAAATATTAGATATTAATTACCCTTTAGAAAATCTAAGTTTTTGGAGATCCTCTTTTGTTTGGCATACTGTGTCGATCTTTCAAAAGCTACTGCGTGTCAGGATTTGAGAAGCTTCAAAACATAATATATGTATTATCATTAGATTAGGGTCAATTATAAATTCGGTAAGTATTAGCTGTTGTTCTCAGAATTATCTTATTCCTATTTTTGTTTTTAGGCCTATTATTATTTTGCTATTATCATTATAAATTCATAATTATCAACTTGAGATTATCGTTATTCTATTATGTGGTTTATCAAATTGCTTCCACAATCTTTGGTTCGTCTAAACTAATCTGCTAAGGTGAGCTGTACATTTATATGAAAGGCCATTATACCTGCACTATCATAAAACTTAAAACCATCGGAACATCTGTCCTCAACAGTTAAATCAGGTCAGACAACTCATATTCCCTTTTTGATTTAAAACCATCACTAAATTTGTGTGTTTATTTAATCTCTTATTAATATTACAAAATTATATAAGTACTCTTTTGCTTTAAATGATTTAAATTCGATTTAATATACATTTCTTTGTGTTTAACTATAAGCTTCTAGCACCGCAAATAGTCAATATTATTTATATATAAATATATAAATAAAAGTACTAGGAATTTATGAATCTAGGTTCTACGAACCTTGGTAGTTGCACCCCAACTTCTGCTTTCATTTTAAGCAGTTTAAGTGTGCTAAAAGTCATTAACAATCATAATTATATCAATTAAAGTAATACTGGCATTTGTTTGGATCAAATTTAAATAGTTTATTTGAAACGTAATTAAATTCATTGTAATTATTTATGTTGATTTCAAAATTATAAAAAACATCATCTAAAGCATTTGATCACTAATCATATAAAACATATATTACACATGACTAAATTTATACAGATTGTATTATTTATTTCTATCCTGTTTCCTTTTCTTGGCCCGTTAGTTATTTTAAGACACGAGCGGTTATCGGCTTGGGGAATCTTCGTATGCAAATTTGTATGAGGCAAACTTTGCGCCCTGATATAAGACCTCAACCACGTGAGCTTAGCCGTGGTCATTTCTGCAAACCTCCTTACCAACACCAAAACCGTCAAAAGGTGTTTAATTTGTTTATGTTATAATTTACACCCAATAAACGTTAGACTTATGTAAGTAAAACATTTAAAAATAGTGAGTCTACCTCGAACTGCATTAGAAGTCCCTATCCAGTGGCTTACGCTAAGTAATTAACTAGTAAGTATGCCATGGTAAACTTATAAGATTTCGGTTTGAAATAAGATTCTTTACCATCTTATTTCTAGAAAAATCTAACAGTTAAGGAGATTAAGTGAGGTGGTTGCAAAAAATTACGACTTCTTCCCGGTTTTTGACACTTGCAAGCCGTTCCTGAATTTTAGCTTAGTTAATGCCATCGCTTTAAGCAGTAGCAAGCGGCACAACATATTCACTTAAGATAAATTTATTTGCAACAGGAACTTAGCATCTGGAACTATAGACCTAAGAGAAGTATATTAGGTAAAAGGAAGCTCTGTGAAATTACAACAAGTTAATTCAACAAGTAGGTAGGTATTTATTCAAACACCCATTAAAATATTCAGAAATTGCATAGTAACATATAAACAAATAAAATAAAATAAGTAATAACACGAAATTTATGTCCTGGTTAAGGACGCATTGGAAATCAAAAAGGATATCTGAATTGCTTTTTATAAATCCAAGCTAACGTAGAATTATTGAATTACAACTGAAAGACTCAGTAACATAAATTATAAATCCTAGTAAAGGATATATCTGGCAATCAAACAGGATGAATGAAAGGCTTTTTATAGATCAAAGCTAACTTAGAATTAATCGATGATACCTCGTATATAACGGGTACAGTACAACGTTAACTCAACGCTAAGTAATTTACCATCAGTAAGTAAGTTACGTAGAACAATACGTACAATCAAGTGGCGTGAAAGGATAAGATACATTAACTAAAAAAAAGTAAATTTAAAGAGCTTAAAAGCGTTAATTATTTATCAAATGAGCTTTGAGAATAATAGCGTCAAATTAGTTTACAAGAATCTGTTAATCATGAAAGTGAAACTGGTATGAATATGAGTTTACAAAAAATGCAAAAGTATACGCTAACCAATTATGCAACAGCTGTAACAGGAAAAAAACTATTTAAAAATAAAGTACGTTAAACTTATATAATGAATGTTAAAAGCTAGCATCTCATATCTTTTCTCTAGAGAAATCCATACCAATGCCACGTACAGGCATCGAGTGTACCTCGTATATAATTAAAGAATTTAATACCAATGTTTCTTAAATCCGAAAAGTAAAGGTGTTTTTTTCTTATTTTGTAATTATTGAAAAGCTATTAAATATTTCTTTCAAGTAGTTCTAAATTAAATACGAAAACAAAGCAAGGCGACGCAATTATTTTACATTTAAAGAACATAATTAAGTTAAAAGACAACAAATAGTGTTTGATACATTATGTAGAAATTTATACTTAGTTTGAAAATTAAAAGAAATTGACCCTGTTCGTTAACGTCTATCAGTATGGACACATATGTGCACAAACAAAATGCGAAGCTATTGGACAAATCGAAAACATTGCCCCAACAGTTTATTAGAAATGATAGAAATTAAGATTTTTTTTGTACAATCTCAAGATCTTCACCGTTGACACAGCACCTTATGCATCCATCCGGAATTAACAGACCATCAACCAGTATATCTTCCGTTCAACATTTAATTAATTAAGATCGCCCTTAATAACGTAGCGAGTAGAAATGAAGGAATATATCCTACCAGTCAAGCTAATAAGAAAAGACCAAAACGAATTAATTAAATAGAAAAAGCTAATTAGTTCTTACCGTTGTACACAACTTTGTCACTAGACAGCGGCATATACCAGATAAATAAATTATATTTAATAAATTTCCTAAATTAGACCTATTAATTAACAACCATCTTCATTTCTGAAGTACAAATATAAGAAAAAGGATTATTTACTAAGTTACACATATTTTAACATATCCAAAACGAATTTTTAACTTTTAAATATCCCCATTCTACATACATTCGACCCAAAAGAAATTATAAGTACATATGTACAGGGTGTACTCAAATGAATACTCAAAAATTATTAATGAATATCTACAAGTCAAGGTGAGACTGTGACAAGCCTTTGTTATGAAGCTATTACAACGTCGTTAAAACTTATTAACTAAGTCTAATAACTTTATAATGGCAATTTTTAATTTCAGCCATAATTAAACTTTTATACAACCAATAAAAGTGTTAAAAGCCATATGAAATTTAAATGTTACTTGGGATATTTATGTATAAATCCCGCAGTTGGAGCTAGATTTTTAAATTATTGAATCAAAAGGAAGGTATTGCCACTCAACTATCTAAAATGTTTTCTTTACCATTTATTCAATAAAAAAGCAACTAATCAAATGTTTAGAATAAATTGTCCCTTATAATTGTTATAGCAATTATATACTAATCTGAATGATATTGGTGTTTAATTATTTTACGTCGTAGCTTAGTTGGTTTTTTAATAATAAACAGGATTGATCGTCCTGTCCATTGATCATAAGTGCACGTGGTCAGCACTTTTTAAGCTAAACTAGTATTAATTCCTCAACATTCAGTCTGGACTCTTGCCATTTATCGAACCTAAGTCAAAAATAAACATGACGTTGTGTCACTATACTCATATACATGGTTCACCCGAAAAATTGAGAACTAATGTTAAATCCAGATCATAGAAGTTCGCTAATAATAACGAATGTAATTTACATAGAAGGTACGTTTTGCATATACAGCACATCATCCATATGGTAAGTCAGACCACCTAGATATGCATTATAAGTTAAACACAACCACGCCTTATGTTGTTGTGATACCAAATATATTTGCTTATAAAGGTAAATACAGCATTACATCAGTCTCTTTATTGAAGAACTGTTCTACTTTCTATAATTTTATAGCTATTGATGTTTTCTCCCATATAATTACAGAAAACAACCTTATTTATCGGGAACTTATAAATATTGCTAGAATTATGGATTTATGACCTGGTGAATATCAAATTTTATGTACCAAAATTTAGCGGTGCAGGTAATAGAGCTTTATTAATAATTGAACAAATTAGATAATAGTAATAGAGCTTTATTAATATTTGAACAAATTAGATAAAGCTTACCAGAATAATTCATGGAAAACTAATTGTTATTTACAGTAAAGATAAAAATATTTTCTGTTAAAAATTGTAGGTAATGTCTAAATAGAAATAAAAAATAAATCAAAAGGTAAATTTATTGACAGTAAAAGATATTTAAGAGTAGAAATTAAATTATTTCAACTATTTGAAGATCTTTAGGAATAAGCACTGGAATATAATATCTAATGCAACTTAAAAATAACAAATCGGTAAGTAGTTATTGTAAATATGATAGGAAACTAAAAGAGGACGTTAGAATCACACAAAATACACGGAAATTCAATTAGCATCAGTTTATAGTGAAAACTGATTATATTTGTCTATATAAAGCCATCGAAAACACTAGCCATTCCCAGTTCTCTACATTTAAAACTAGCCAATCTTTGAACACTTGTGTTATGGACGTTTTCCAAACAGTCGATGACCACAAAAGCTTATGCCCTCTTCTTTAGGTCTTATGGCAATTTTGAGAACGTTTTCCAAAAGCTGAAGTGAAAATCTACGTTCTCCTTGCTGATTGTAAATGAAGTTATCTAGACGTCATCCGTTAGCTAAACTGACAATAAATACACCCTTGTATGTATCGATTATGTACAAGTAATAGGAGATATTTTATTGTTTTATTTAAAATTGAATCCTTCAAAGCTGTTTATAAGGGTATTATGGGCATATTTCAATATGCTTTATATTCTGAATGCCTAAATAATTGGTAACGACAATTCGTATGATCCGTAATAAAGATTGCTTTAACATAGAGTGATCTCAATACAACCGAAATCCTTTATATAGCAATAATACACAACACAAACAAGCTCACTAATTTGCATAATCATAGAATGCTTCACACGGTAAAAAGGATGAAATTTGTGTACCGGGTCGTGACTCGTAAAGGTAAATATAGGGAATTCAATGTTATCCTTTACTTATGTTTATATTATCTCCCTGGTTGTTGGAATAAATAGTTAAATTTAAAAACTGTTCATACAAGTTATACAAGATAAGACTGTTTATTTATGTATTATTAACTAATTCCAAGTTATTAATAATTTTAATGCAATAGTACCCATGAAATAGTGCATTTCAACAACTGAAATTGAGCTGGTGTGCCATAGTCTAGTAGTTAGATCGTTGTCCTTGCAACTAAGCGGTCCGATGTCCAAATCCCACTAAGGGACATTTTTTAAATTTTAAATTAATTTAACTATGAATGTTTTATTACTCCTAAGACACCCATCTTTCGTATCTGTTGAAAAATAAACTGGCGGGATAATGTAAATATAAGTCAAAAATATCATTGAATTCCTTATATTCACTTTTACGAGTCACCATCCGGTGTATATATACGTGGTATGATCAAAAAGAAACGAGTTTGTGAATTACGAGCACTGTAGTGTATGGATTTGGTTAAATGTTTCTTTTTCACGTTGGTATTATTGTCAGTAAAGTATGCGTCAAGATTCAGACCCGTGAAATCTTCAGTTTGTTTTTGGTGAACCGTGAAGTAAAATGCTCTTAAGAGCATTCTGTGATCTTTATGTGTGGCGACATGTCGGAGCAAAGAATTTATTTAGAATTTTGTGTTTAAAACAAAATTAAGAGCCTTTGATAGCGTTACTATGTCAGAAGCACGTGATTACTAATGGTATAAATGCTTTAAAGAAGGTCGGGAAGACTTTAACGATAACGCTAAGTTTGGGAGTGCTAGCACCTCACGCAATGATGAGCGTGTTAAAAGAGTATAAGAGAGTATGCTTGCTAATAGAAGAATTACCATTGGAGAGCTTGACGAAGAACTAGGAATATCGTATGACTTATGCGAATCTGAAACTTCTCAATTTTCAACAAAAGCAGCATCCCGTAGATGTCACCGAGAAAATACTTGCTGGTTTCGCTAATGACTGAGAATTACTCCAACACGTTATAACTGGTAACCAAACATGGAAGTATGGCTATAGCGTCTAAATATTAGCTCAATCACCTCAATGGGAGTGTTCTGAGGAGCCAATGCCCAAAAAAGCGCGTCAAGTGAGGTCAAACGTGAAGGTCCTTCTTACCGCTTTTTTTGATTACAATGAAGTTGTGTACTGTGAATTTTTAACCACAGCTCGCACAGTCAATAAAGAGTATTACTTAGAAGTTATGCTTAATTTACCTGAGTTTATCGGAAGAAAACTACCCAAACCATGGAAAGGAAGCTCATGAATTTTGCAATGCACAGGCACATACCGCATTACTTATCACGTATCTCTTGACGAAACACAAGACCGCTGTAATACCGCAGTCTCCCTATTTTCCAGACATGCCTCCTTGTGACATTTTCCTTTTCCTTAAACTCACAGGGACCGTTAAAAGATAATGTCTTAGAAGAAATATAAGGAAACTCACTGGCTGAGCTGAAAGAAATACATAAGGGAGCGTTTCAACAGTGCTTTTCAATATGGAAACATCGTTGGCGTAAGTGTTTTGTGTTCCAGGGAATTATTTTGAAGGGGGCAGTATAAAAATTAATAAGTAAATTAATATTTTTGAAGAAAATTACGATTCTCGTTTCTATTTGAACCCAATATATTAAAATTATAATTTTTAATTATTAGTTATATTATGCAAATTTGTATTTATTTTCGAGCCTCACCTTGATTCACCAAATATATGTGGAATATCGGCTTTGATTTGGACCGTTTCCAATATATTATATAATTTTACTTATTGTTCTTTTGTATTTTTGTTTGTTATGTTAAACACCCCACGTTTGGGCGACAAATATATGTGGAAGATCGAGGTTCGAACACCCCGATCCCCATATATTAAATAATTTTTGTATTCGGTGTTTGTTAAATTGCCTATGTTTCACTTACAATTGAGTTGCCTACCTTATTAGTAAGCCGGCACAGTTGATTATCAACTCATAGCCCTCCTTACATCAAAACTGCATGCAACACACCATGCACCTGAGTTATCACGTTATAAAATGTTTACTTTAACATGCACATAAAACTATTTGAAAATTCAAAATAATCATCAAATGTGCAAATCTCTGTAAATAAATTACATTCATAAAGTATTTCTACACTATAGATTCAAATTCAAATGTTAAAAGTCAAATTTATTAAAATTCAAAATTCAAACTTATTAAATAAAAAGATTTAATTCCCAAGCACCACTTTTAGTTATTAAAACATATTAACAACTCCTAAGTTGACTTCAAAGTGTTTGGCTACTATCCATTTCAACCACCCTAAAACATTTCTATAACATGTATGTCACTAAAATGGGGAATACTAATATATTACCTGTTTATCACTATTGCAATTACGTTTCTCTAACTAGAGAGTTACGTTTTAAATTCGCTATAGTTTAGTCGCTGAAACTTGTCATTGCTTTGCCCCCTCCTAATAATGTTGTTTCTATCTTACTCAAATACCTTGCTATCGTTTTTTATAGAACAGAAGTTATGAGGAATATTGGAAACACTATCTATGGATAAACACTTCTATAATAATTGAGATAACAATACTGGTATAACACGTACAATACTCTTAAAATAAAAACAAATGACTGTTTATTAATAAATATGATTATGATACCTCCATAAAATATGCACGCCTCAAGAATTATTAATATTTATAAAAATAAAAATTGGGAAAATTGTATAGAAAGACCACTGAAGTATTGAAGTGAAAATATACAACATATTTTCACGTAAGTTGTAGATATAATGCATCTGAAGTAAAAATAAATAAAATATTAATAAAAGAATTTAAATAAAATGACATTATTCGTTGATTAGTATTAACAATTGCGATAAAATATGGCGATGTTCACATAAATTTACTCTGTAGTTTAAGTTACCATATTTTACCTATATAAAGTACTTTTTTTACTTTCATAACGTAATTATAAGTACAATGATTTCATTTCAAGGTAATATTTACTGGGATGTAAAATATTATTTTTGACTGATAAGTAGCGTTTACATAACTATTACAGAAGGTATACTTAATAGTAAACTCCCTCCAAGAAAGTTTGGTATAGGTTCCGGTTGTTAAAGCCTTCCCTAATCTAATAGCGTGCGCGATTCATATACACTGCAGTGTGGTGCATATTAGTTGTTTGCAATTTATAAGAAATAATACGAAGATATTTCGTTACTAGGAATAAATGGACTAATCATGAATCAGTCATATTAACTACAAGTAAAACTGAATTACTGTTCTGGCTTAAACGCTTAAGTATAAAAAAATTGAACTTTTCATAATAAAAGGAATTATTTATTAATTATTAATCAGCAATATTCATTAAAAATAAAGTTAAAGCCGTGTTTGGATATAAACTATTCATTTATTTTCCTCACATTAGGCATATTATTTATAAATAAAATACATCGAAATAGATGATGTGCTTTCTAGGAATAACTTAAAATTTATAACTAATAATGTTTCCCTTTTATAAATATCTCAGTGTTTCTTTCAGAATAGGTACAATACATTAATTGTAGAGAAAGTATGTCATTTTTAATACCGTTATACCAAAATTGTTCATTACCCATGGGAAAAACCTCCAGTATTTTTGGAGCTTTTAATAAAGCTCCATTGTCATATGGTAAATGTTCTCCATTTATGTTTAATTATATATTTAATAAATGTAGTAAATTGTCAACCGCACTACTGCTTACTTTATGTTTTAAATACCAATGTGCAAGTTGTTTTGACAATTGACTTGTTAAAATATTATTTTCTTCCTCATCGGTATATCCATAATTTTCATCAAAATGAATTTCACTATAGTGTTCATCTGTATCATTAAACTGATAGTTTTCTTCGATTAAATTAGTTTCATTATCTTCGACAGGTGTTGATTTAATGATGAACTCATCATTTTGCACATTATTAAAATTAGTTGGAGTAACTTTTGTATTAGCAAAATAATTTTCAATTCATTATACTTGTGTTTAATTAAATTGCGACTTCATTTTCTGTAAAAAGAAGTAGAATGACGACACAGCTTTTTCTGTCTGAACGCAATAATTATTTAATATATTTTTATACATCATGTTAAAATGTGTATTAAAAGGGAGATTTCCTTTATAGTGCATTTTAAGGGTTACTAAAACTTTTTAGTAACTTTAAATTAATAAAAGTCCAGTAATAAATACTTTGACGTTAAATTCTTTGGTCACTTTAGCGTTATTGGAACTTGTATTTCAACTAGCAACGCACTAATTTATAGTCGTGAATAATAGTAACCAAAATATTACAAAAACTTGAAAATTGACTTGTAAGAAACTATTTCTTCAAGGTACTCATTAAGTATTTAAAGATGGTTATTACTAATTACCATTTTTACCATGACGTTGAAATTCTTTAAGAGTAATTATAAATTGTTTTAATTACGCTGAAGGAATTTCTAGCGCGCCTGAAACGTATATAACTAGATAGTAATTCTAAACAGTAAACTTTGCGATATCTTGACTGATAAAAAAGTGAATCAGGAAATTTTCATGTTAAAACAGAAATATATGCAACAGTTCATTAATATTTATTGCGGTTAGGTAAATATAACTTCAATGCCTGTTATAATTGCTTAAAGTGCTATTTGGATTGATATAAAAATTAAGTTAACTTTGTTGGGATACTCTAGTAACAATCAGACTCTATATTAATTAACACAGAAAGTAAATCTATGTTTTACTTTAAGCATAAATAAAATCTACTTTCGAATTTCTGAACTACTTTTCTTTAAAAAACACCTTAAATTAAATAACTGTTTATAGTTTGCAAAATGTATGAAATAAAATAGTATTTGACCGACCTTGTACACAGCAGTCCCGTCTATGAAGTTATCTTCTGTAGTTTGTCGACCAATTAACCTCTCGGGAGGACTTGCTTCTTTGTTAATTGTCTATTCTGTGGTAACCTCGAACGTATCACTTTGGTTTATTAAAATGTTTGTGAAACAATGTTTAATTTTGATTATTAGTAGCATTAACTATGCACACTAATGTTCTCTATAATGTTGTTTTAATTGGATTAACAATTAAACTTGCCTGAGTTTCCAAGGTTATGTTGTTTTTAATACTTTTCAACGAATTCCACTTACAATTGGCTTCCGTTGCAATCGCAGGTTTGATTTTTTCAAATTAATTTAAAGTTTAAAATTAATAGTAATTTTGCTTACTTGTAGTTTCTTCTGGTTCCTTTTCACCAATCGGAAAAAAATATGGATTTCAATCGACTTTATAAAAATTATTTCTATGAAACTAGAACTAATCTCATTGATTTTAACACGGGTAAATGCTTTCGTTGTTCTTGTTTTACTTTTCTCCAATCTTATTTCTTTTATTTATGTATAAATAATTCAATTCCTTCCCAATTATTTATGAAATTATTTATGAATTTAATTATTAATCGTTAACTTTTTAGATATCTACTTATTTTATTCTTGTTTCAAAATATTGTAACAACCTTTAATTAACCTGATTGAAGAGGATTGTATTTAATTAAAATGAGTTACAACCTGCTAATTCAAAAGCCAAAAATATATTGCTTTTAGCTAGGACCTCAATTAAACTTTTAAAGGAACTGTCGATTCAGCATATTTTGAAACAAAGAAACTTATTTATTTTTGAACTATTTAAACATTGGCAGATTTAATTTCTAATTTAATGGTATCCTGGTACTTCATATATGCTCCTGCAACTGCCTGAAAATCATCCCTAATTATATTAAGGGTTGAAAGAACAAAGTGGTTCGTGCCTGAACTTACATAAGACTACAAACTTGCAAAATGTTAAAAATTCTAACTAAATAGCTGGAATATAGTACAAAATTGTTCTTCACATCTTCATTATCATCAAAATAATATTATTCTTGAAGGAAAATTGAGTTCTTCGCCGTAATCCGCATTCAAAAATGCACTATTTTCACTTGATCAAAAGAGCCTTTGTTTTTATAGTATTAATTATTTACACTTATGACATATATGTTGGAATATGCATAAATTAATTTAACGTATTAAATTTATAATAATTTGGTATATAACCTCAAATATTTATTTTATTGAAATTTAAATATTAATTAATGCACTAACTACCTAGATTTGTTATTGGCATGTGTTGAATAATTTATTATTCTACATATTGTTTATATTAACATTGCTTCATCTTTATTTATTTTAAAATTTGAATCAAAATCTGATCGTACTTCCGAATATTTTTCGTAAATTGTAAAATTTTGGTAACATTATTTTATTTTGGATAACTTCGATCATATTATAATTCTTATACTTTATTACATTCATTTCCTTGAATTATTTTATATTTATGCAACTTATGCAATAAAGTTAAAATTATAACATGACGTATCCGTTTCAATTTTTTATTCATATATATGTGGCTCTATCAATATAAATAAGGAATATTATCCGCAAGCTCCGTTAAGCTAACAGGTACACGTGAAAGTAATCAGAACAAATTTTTTATATACAATGGTTATTTGTCAACGTAATTTCCCCGTAACGAGGAACCAGTTTTCCTGTACCATTGTTGTACCATGTTGCCGTTTGACATTTTAACCAACTTTGCACACTGGGTTTCAGCTCATCGTTAGTTCAGAACCGCTTCTTTCCCAACCACACTTTCATTCTCGTGGAGATCATTTGGTGCCAAATCCCGGCTTAGGATAGCTGGTCGAATATCTCCTAGAACTCATTCAATTGTGTTCTCTACTGTTAGATTACTATACTTACCTTAAATAAGATATTTTGTTACTGTTTATTTGTCTGATTCGACCAGGTGTTACGTTTGAGGATGAAATGAACTGTTTGTTTATGCCTAATTTTGGGTAGTCTCTATTAGTTTCCTCATTTTGAATTTCTATTCTTTTTAGATGAATTTGCAGTTTATTTCAAAGAATTAATTATTTATTAATTAATATTTGACTATTTAATTCTTAATTAATTATATTATTTTCATTTATAGTTATTGAAATACACTGCTTAAGACGGTTCTTGAACCTTTAATGTATATTTGTTGATTGTATGATTAATTCTGTTATATAAAATTTGAGTCGAATCACGCCAATAAGTTCAGGGTTCAGGAAAACGTCACAAACGGGCTTATCAAAACATATTACGCTTTTAATTGAATTAAAGACGATAAACGTATTAGCTAGGAATAGAGTAAATTTAACATCTATAAAAGTATACAGGCGAACTCGTAAACAAAATAAGGAGGCGACCAAAATACAAGTACACTTTAAGGCTTTACTAAGGTACCCCCAAGTTTCACATGAAACTGCTGGGTTGTTAAATCGGAACTCACCACCATAATGTCTCTGCCAGAATAACTCTGTCTAACCGGTCGACTAAATATAGATAACTTGACAAAGCCGTTTACTGTATCGACCCAAAACAATAAAACACAACCTGAGAGTCCTATTTTAGTTTTATGCCGTTCTTATTAAATTATTATTGACCGGACCCTGTTTTTTAAGGAAGAAAAACATGTTATAGATTAATTACTTGTTGAGAAATTTTTTTTTGTCATAAAATACGTTAATTGAGGTGAAAATTTAACTGTTTCTTCATTTTAAGATCTTTACCAAACTTACCGGTAAAATATCTTCATAAGAAATGTTCAAATAAATCACCACTGCTTCGAATACATAACTGTGCACAACTTATGATGGATGCGTAGATTCTGCCGAATAAATTGGCAATTGCACGAATTTCTTCTGCAGCTACTTTTGCTCGTACGCAAACTAAACGCAATAATGTATTGGGCTCAGAGCTTATTTATGTCATATTTAACTTAGCTTGTGAATAAGTAGGTAATTATGAAGTATGGTCCATTGAAAAGATGGATTTATTATTAAAACACTAGTTGGTCAACGAAACGCATCTAGCAACTAACGTAAATTTGCATAATTTCATTTATCAAGATATCGGTCACTGACATTTAAAAAGGTGTATCATTTTACAGTCTTGTTTTTGCGTCTGTTTCAAAATTTAAAATAAACACGTACAATTCTGCTCTACTACGGAATTGTTTATTTAGTAAAAAACACTTGCTCGATGATATTTGTCATATTTGAAAGCATGTGCATAGTCGACTCGTCATTATTGAAAAAAATAAATTTTTATTATTCATATTGCTTTTAATTTTACACTTATTGGGATATCTATAGGGTCTGCTTTCATACCTTAAAAGGAATGACATATTTTTTGAAACGCCTTGTATAAAACCAACTTTATTTCATTATTTATAAAACAAGTCGTACCCAATAAGTGTACCTCAAGACAAAATTGGGGTGAATTGAGTTTTAAAATTGCTATTTTACTAAACATATAGTAAAAAAAAGTAAATGCTTTATTTGTTGGTTTATTCATTAAAACCTACAATTCTATTGCTCAATGATAATTTAATACATAGATTACAAATATTCTGATCACTTTAATCCCTTAAAAGCACTACTTTAAAATACATTAAGCTTGCAATATACCAAAAAATATATTCCAATATTGTTTAAGGGACAAATGGATATAAAACAAATGTGGATATAAAACGACTTTCAATTCTAATTGCTTCAAAATACTAATGCTTTTTAGGGTCTTTTTTAAATACGGCAAACCTATTTGCATGCCTTTATTGTTTCAGCATAAATCAGTAGCTTACAACTGTTTACACATCAGACGGTTTTACATAAAAAGTCGATTGTTTGCAACAACGGTGTTCAACGGTAACAGTCGTTTCGGTAAATGGCTAAGCAATGACTACTGATCAATCATTCACCACAATGGCAGTAAATTGTGTAACTGTGTTATTGGAAATTGAACTTGAATGTGTGAAAATTTTGGCGTTTGGATTTACTGCGTTTATTGTATAGGTTAGTCTGCATTTTCTATCCTTTCCTAAAAATGATTACTTGGACACAATATGTATTTATGCAAAAATAAATTATTTTAAATTCAATACTAGTTTATTTAAGGCTGCTAATGGCTTAGTTTATTACTATGCGTATAAATAATATGAAATTTGTTCTAATTTTGTATTTTATGTTAAATTTAAAGTTACGGTCACATAAAATTAGGTTAGTTAATTTCACATTAAGATTTTGTGCCCTGGGGATTTTGTCTCTTACTAAATGACGTTAGCATGTGATCGGTGTGGTGCGGTTACGTTGCATTATGTTTCAAAATGGTAGACGTTTCGGATTCGCCAATAACATGTTTCTAAATTAAGTATTTTATCATTGTAATCCACAGTAGGCTTTTTAAAAGTGATAAAACTAGTTATGTTACTAAATTTCAATAATAACAACAACGACAAAACGCTTTTATGGCGATGAATGCAGATGTTAAGCAGGTTGTAACTTACATGGCGTGCTTTGATAATATTATTTATTCAACTTTACGATTACGTATTATTGGCAAGGTGGCCGAAATGGTAAAATTAAAGTTTTACGTGAATATACACAAATCTGGAATCTTCAGCTAAAACTTGCAATAAAATCTATAAACGAATAAGTAAAATCAAAAATAAGACAAAATTAAAATACGATACATATTACGTTCGATAGTAAATAAAAGATTAATAATCATGAATTGTAAGAATTATGCCAACGTGGTTAACTTAATAATCAATTGGAGGATTAAACAATCAATTTGCAAAGATTCCTTTGCAAATCAGTCCTGTAGTCGTTATTTATTGATAACACAACTATCTGGTTCTCTAAAATTTAATTAATCTAAATCTAGCTACTATAAATTCCCTATTTGGAACGTCAAACAACTTTTAATTGTTCCCCAATGGTGTTCAAAGGGAGAAAGGTTGTATATACCTCAACATTCATTTGAAAACAAATGACCTTATTAATTTGAACTATTCGTAAAATTATAGCACGTCAAGTAATGCATTTAAAATTATCCCTAAGTACAAATTTTATACAAATTTTGAAAAGACAACTCATCACGATCGTTATTTATTTAACAATATTCGCACAGATACGTCTTCTCTTACATACATTAACCAAATTAAATAACAAACAGGCCTAACACAACTGATTTAAATTTGTACGTCATTTACCTAGAAAAACGGCATTTATGGTTTTGGCGAGATCTTGCCCATAATTAAATAACAATTTGCGCCTTTAACTGCTTGGTTTCACGCGCACGTCCTGAACAACCTTCATCAAATGAATCAAGATTATGTCTTGTAATAACTGCATACAATTTTATTTCACTCGATATTGCTTGTTAAAAACACAGAAATCGGAGTAAAGCTCGGAATGTTACCATCAAAATTTTATGCGGGTGGTGGATATGAGCTCATTTAAATTCCTAGACAGTGATGTAATGCTTTACATCTTAAAATAAAAAATTATTTTCTGTGTTTGATATAAATATAATGTTTCATTGGGCTAATTTACTATTCTTAGAGGCATTTTATTAATTGCGAAATTTCTAACTATTTAGAATCTAGGAGATGTTGTTTTGATTTCCATAAACTCTCTTTATGAGCGACATTGTTATAATCTACAATTAAGTAATAGTCACTATAACATTATTAGAGTGATATGAGGGTAATTGTTCTGGTTATTAAACGTGAATATGTTATCTTGGCGTGACCACATCTGGCTGTATAAGGACTATTTACTTGCTGCTGCTTTAAACATCTATCAGGTGCCACACATACTACCTTTATTGAATTTGAACATATCAGTTTAATTATTTAATTATAATGGCGAACATGACAATTTTTTTAGAATAACATCTCAAAAATATTAAAAGCAACATTTAATATGAATTTTCAGGATTTCTTGAATGGTAATTAGGAACATATTGGTTTGAATAATATTATGACTTTCTCTTTTGCAACAAACGCCGTTTCCTATGATATAAGTAGTAAACAATATTTTCAAGATGTGTATATAAATTTTATGGCAATCTTGATAAGCGCGTCATATTAGAACATATTTTACGTATAATTTAATATTAATCGCGTCTTCCGAACAACTATTTTTACTTAAATTGAACTTGCGTTGTTTAAACAGATATTAGGTGTTTTTGTTTTTAAATAGAAAGTTGTAGTTATCAGACGGAAATTGATGTTTATTTAATCTTGTTAGACATATTTTTTCAAACAATACTATTTATAATGATGCTTTATTATTTCAAAGAAACGTTAATTGAGGCAAATTAGGAGCACGCAATATAAAAATAAAATTGTTCAGTATTTCTCTAACTTTTACTCTATACTTACTGCATAGCACATTTCATTTCCATTACAATCTTTAAAAATTCATCTCATAGCAGTTAAAAGTTTATTATTTTTAATCAGAACGTTTTCTTTCATAAACTACGTCCTATAAATCAAATCCTTAGCCTGAATTTAAACTTTATAGATCCTTCGAGCTCATTTTATAAGTTTGTAATTGTTGTTTGCTTTACTTTTTTGTTACCAAGCATACTCATTAAGTGGATGAGATATTAAGCTGCGGTACCTGTTTAATTTAATTTATAAAAAATCTTGTTAGAAGTAAAACTTTGAACTGAACTAGTCTTTGGAATACTTAATATCTTAAAGGTAAACATATTCAGTCTTCACAATCGCGCCCTCAAATATTGTACTAAAAATGTTTGAAAGTATTGGTTTAAAAGTTGATATAATACAGGTTTATTGTATAAAGTGATACTTGTTCTGGCTGCCGTACTTCTCATTGACGTAGTTCCATAAAAGAATTCTATTCAAAAAGCCTTTTGATTAAGATGTGTTTTCTGAAACATTTATAGAAAGCTTTGTATCTCAAAAACAGTTAAGCAGGTTTCTTTATATATTTTTCCATAATATTTCGAAGGAATAAGTAATTATAAAGAGATATTATACTCTACATCAATAACGTCTAACTATGAAGATACAAGGGTCAGTCAAAAAGTTTCTGGACCAGCGCAACTGTATATTAATGGCAGGCCATGTAGTGATGCTTAAATAATCATGCCTATCATTGTTGGAAGCTTCCTTTGGAATCTATTGCAGTTCTGATAGCCTTTTGATACTCACTTTAAGAACATGGAATAGCCAAAAGTGATTCAAGCAAAATCTGGAGAGTACGGCGGTTGGGTAATAACAAACTCGTGTTTCTTGGTAAGTAATTGCTACTCTGTAAGCAATGTGTGACTCTGTGCGTTGTCGTGGTGCTAGTTGCGGCGTCACGCCGCGTCATTTCTTTCGCACTATATCGAACATCTACAAAACTTGAACGTACAAATGACTAGTAGCAGCACGAACGCATGGTACACCAAACTGTCGATATCAAAAGATGACGAGTTATTCCTTAATTCTGACGATCCCTGTGCTCTTTTATCGGAGTCACGACGCGGTATGTCGTTTTCAGCCGAGACATATGCGAACACCCATGACTCATCACCAGTGACGAACTTTCGAGAAACATTTTCCCAAATGCTGGAGAGCAAGAATCATACGACATTCCATCTCATTTGTCATCATATGCCTTGGAACAAACTTGTTCAACCATATCAAATCAGTTGTACCACTTTTCAATCATTTATTTGGTTCTAGACGTCGAAGGTCTTTCAATGTTGTGACTAGTCTCGAATACCTCTTGTCCACTTTTTAATTTAGTGCATTTTCGATTTTAGCTTACGGGTTTGATATTCTCGGTACTAAATATCTTGACTGCATGGACACGTTAGATACGTGTCCGAGACGAATATATTATGTTGTCACACTACGAAATCGCAATAACGCATGTGGCAGAAATACCAGTGTTTTAGCGACGGCAGGCAAAGCTACAGTGGAGGGAGGCGTGGTTCTCCTGTACTGTGAAGCTAAACACTGTCGGGAAAATAAGTCTAAGTCGGTAAATTTGGGCGCCACTGTTTTCAAGACCACTGTAGGCAGGTAATGTTTGAAGAACACCCTGTATATGTCAAGATCTAATTGACCTTGCCTTTTTAACGGAAAACAGACGCTGTTGGGTACTGCAGTAAAAGGA
>JAHWXV010507413.1:0-10307 GCA_024586415.1 Phrixothrix hirtus | reverse complement strand
AATATATAAGCGGGATAAAAACATGTTAGAGAGTGAGTTATTTCATTGAATGTTAAATACATAAATAGAAAAATAGAATAATAAATGTTTTCGGTTTTTTGATGCGTTAATGCGTGTTTATTTGGGAGTGTACGTGCTCATGTGCACTTATTAAGGAACCGCCGCTGCTCTTACGTGATAGAAGTATTCAGTTTCCTGTGGTTATTTCATTATGACGTCAGAATTTTGTATTCGAGTATTAAGTCAGAATGTTTATTCACTAAGTATTTTAATTATATTTACTGTTAAAATGCAACGTTTTGAGTTTTGAGTGTAAAATTAATTGAAATATGTATTGTGACGTGTTTTCATCTTTCAAACTTAATTGCGGTTGTGTTAATTTGTGCTTGTTATGTGATAATCAAGTTTGTCAGAAACTCAAAATGCAAACACGCCATAAGTTCGGTTAATTTGACGGATCGCCAATGGGAAAGACTATTTTTATCTTATTTTGCTATAATCAATTATTGTAAATAAAACACTGCATTAAAAATGTATAAAAATGATCAAAATACAAAAATGCTGATAAATGCAAATTATAAAATATTTTTAGGCAAAAATTTAGTATTACAAAACAAAAAATTAGATGTTAACAGTTAGAAATTATTTAAACAAATAAGATTTAATTTTCTTAAAAGAACCGTTTTATAAAAATGTTAAATTCCAGGAATTTAAATTGAATGCAAGCAAACGCCAGACATGTGGTAACAAATTCGTACAATAAATTGATAAGACGTTCAATTTTACACATACTCAAAATGCAGATGAAACTGAACATTATTTTATTAATTAGTTAATAAATAAACGCATTCAATTTAAAAGCAATCTTTTATAAACAATAAAATGTATTTTGTTTATAATTAAGTAAGAAAACGTTGTTAAAAATAATAAAGATTTTAAACTCAAATATGTTAGAATTCGTAAAAATCCAAAATTATAATTAAATTCAATAACAGCTGAACTACTAATCCGGTTAAAACGTGGTTAGCTTAAAAATTCGAGTTAGCAATAAATACAACCTTTAGGCCGAGAAAAAATCAAAAAACTCAATTTTTGAACTTAACCCCTATCGCCGCATCACTCTTAAGGGAAAAGCAACGAAAGCATATAAAAGCAAACATTTCAAATTGAAAGATTCAGAGCCAATCATCCAACTGCCTTCAGTAGTTGACTGTTTCGTCTGAGAAAACATAAACAATTTCATACTGTTATTAACCGACCGCAATTTGCAAAAGATAATGCTGCATGCACTCACTGCTTCGTAATTTCAATCAGAAACAAAAGTTTCCTAAGCACTTCCTTGAAACAATTACACTACACAATAAAAATAATGCCGAAATGAATTCTTTGTTTAACGGATTCTTTTAGATGAGAGATCGATGATATGTTTTGAAAATAACCTATATGTCACTGTTTATTAACTTTGGTATGTATGTTTTTCGCCTATATGACATTTCTGGTATGTACATCCGCCGAAAATATTGGCGCAAACTAGTTTTCGCTAAGCACAAACATCCACTGAACACTAGTAAAAAACCATTCAATACACTGAACAACGCGTTTACTAAAATACCGAATTTACTATCGTTAAAGTTAAACAAATAATTTAGAACAAGTGCAAATGTACCGAAATTAACCTGCAAATATCCGTCTTTAATGAAATCTAGAAACTCAACTGCGCATCGCCCTTTGAGTAAACATTTTACAGGTCACAAACCGGTATAAAAATCAGCTCTTTACGAACTCGAATTATTATTTAAAGACTGGGATACAACTATCATTCATGTAAATATGTATTTGTAAATATTAGTTGTAGAAAAACTTGCCTGTAAATAGTTCGTTTTATCTAAATAAATAATAAATATGACTAGTCAGTTCTAATTGATTTAATACAAGGTGTAATCATAAAAATAGAGCCTTAAGCTTAAAAAACAAGACCAATGCCGTCTTAAACTTGATAAAAATATAGAACTGAGTGAATTAAATAACAGAAAGTGCAACGTTAAGTGTAATAAAACCTAAACTTTCAAGTTTAATTCAAATTGATAATTAAAAGTAAATTAAAAATAAGTACACATAGACACCATAAATTATTCTGCACTGTACACTGAAGTAAAGCTTGTAAAACAAAAGCATACCGGGTAAACTTAAAAAGTTACTAAGGCTGCTAAGCAAAATAAACGTATACGACGTATCGCCGAAAAACAAAAATCGTTTTTGATGCTAGCAAGCATTAGTTTACTTTAATAAATTCTGTTCACAGTTAGCAAACAAATTAAATATGTCGTATGAGGCGATCCTTAGAACCTTCACCTGTCTCTTTCTGAAACCTACCTTTCCGGTCAAAATATAACGTGAAAGCTGTCGTCAAAAAGACCACCTTTTAAAGCGATGTTTTTAAAATATAATATGAGACAGCATTTTAGTTATTACATAGCTCTTATGGTTCAAATATTTAATTATTTGCCATATCAAAAATGTATTGAAAATGATTTTCAATGTTCAAAGCGGTATCTAAATTTAAAAAAATTATTTCGTTCTGAACATCTTGATTCTAATGCCGTTAATAAAAAAACCCCACTAATTTAAAAATTTAATACACTAGGATGTAATACAATGTAATAAATAATTTAAAATGTATTTCAAAGTATAATAGTTCTTAAATTGTTAGAAAATTCAGTAGAAACATTTAACCATTAATGCTTATTACTGCCTAATATTGTACAATAGGGTGTCGTCTTGCAATTATGAGTTCTAGTTTACAGTTAATATGACCTTGGGTTTGTTATAATTCCTAATTTTATTTGAATTTGTATTCCTTGCATTAAAAGTGTCAACTTTACTGTAATTATGCTTCTTTCGCATTGTATTCATTTACATAATTCCTTATAACTTTACTTATTTTTTATTAATTTATTTAAAGTTATCTTATTGTACTTTTCTTTGAACTAAACTATTAATAATTTATATTTTGGCTAACAAACATATGATTAAAAATATTTTATTTGTTTTGTTATTATAATATCAATTATAAGTCTATTGTACCTGCGTATGCAATATCGTTTGTTTTTGACGTCTGTTTTCAGATATAGTAAGGTAGATGTTATTTATTTATTTTTTTAGTTGCCATTGAAGATGCGGTAGCTGCAACCGCCACATAATTTTTTACCAGTGATTGCACTATTGAGTCTATTTGATAAACATGTTTTTAATCTTATTTAAGGTAAATAAACAAAAAATATAAAGGGACATTTAATTTTGAAGCCATCCTTTTAGATTGTGAGTGTCCTTGTTTGAAACCAAGTTATCACATTTATGTGTATTTGTAGATTTGGGCAATAACATGTAATTTATCTAAAATCTACGGACCATCATTCTAATTATGCATTGAATAAAAAGTATATTTATTTGATATATTAAGATTACCCATTTAATCAATTACAGCTAATTGCTGTGTTTTTGAAAATCTTTTAAAGTTAATGTATTAATTATAATATAATAAAGTAAAAAGTTGAATTAGGAAATGAGATACTGTTATGTATTGAAAAATATCCTTTCAAAATTGTTCCATAATCCTCAGAAAAGTTGGATTAATTAAATTCCCTTATAGGCAAATTAGGAAGCTGTCATCTGTAAAGCATTTTCCAATTTTATTATTTTTAACTGAAGTTTTTAAAATATAATTAAGATCTTTAAGGGATTTTCACAAGAAAAGTTTGTATAGAATATAGCCATTTAAAAATTATAGAAGCATTTAAGCACAGTTAATTTAAATCCCACAAAATAAGATTTTTATTGAAAAACCATTTCTCAATTAAAAAATTATAAAACGCTTTTTTCAGCTTAACTTTTAGTCTTTATATCAACTAATGTGTTTTGAAGCTTCAACATATACAACGTTAAAAATACTTATTATATTTCAAATTCTAATACATAATTACGAGGGATACTCAAAATGAAAGACAATTTTGTAAGGCATTTCGTCATCGAACAAAAGTTTATGTATTTATTTTGCGTAAAAATGTGGCTTTATTAATAACTTATGCATCAGAGACAAATTTTTCCCGGATATAAACTTCTAAAAGGTCCTAAAATGTGAAATTGAACAAGACCTGATCTGGATTACACGAAAGTGAAGAACGAGAGAGAGAGAGAGAGAGAGAGAGATAGAGAGAGCAGTCACTTAAATTTTCCAATCATCTCCATTGTCTAAATAATAAAATATAGAGGAGCACTGTACTTTAAGGGGTTCCAATTAATTTCGGTAGTAGTGTTAATTATAATTGAATGTACTTTTACCTCCTACAATCTGATAAATAGAAACTCCAAGATATTACTCCAGAAGAACCAACGTGGTGCCTCAAAATTGACTTATTGGAATAAAATTGGAGCAATAAGTAATTTGTTATTAATATGGTATGGATGAGAATATAATCATTCATCTGCGCAAGGTTTGAATAATCTACATATTTCTGTTATATAGTCTTCCTCAAAAACAATTGCTGTAAGTTGTTAGATGTTGAAAAAATAATAACAATTCTGATTTTGATAATTTATTGTATAAAAAAAATAATGACTCCTAACATTTTCGTTCGTAAAATTGTAGAACCAATAAGAACATTCTCAAAGATGAAAATCCTTTTCAAAGGTTTGATAGTTATGGTAACAGAATTATGTTTAGTTTATTACAATTTTGTCGGATTCAAACACAAAAACAAATGTTAAAGCGTTCTGCTTATGATCGTTAATAAAGGGGTGTTTCTGAAGAATATTGGATTTTTGTTTTATTTTGTTAAGGTGTATATATAATTAGTTTTAACAGGGCATGCTTTAATCTGTTGTATTTGCATACTTATTTATTTTTCTGTTAGTTTTACTTTTCATTTCTACAACACTAATTTAAATAAAAATCAAAATTCTTCATTAACCTACTGCTAAATTTAAAGAACAAATAAGGACGAGAACAAACACTAAAAATTATATATACATCTCAATAAAATCAAACCAAAATCCAAAATTCTTCAGAAGCATCCCTTTATTAACAAGCATAAGAATAATACTTTAGCATGTGTTTTTGTGTTTCGATCCTATAACATCGTAATAAAACAAATAAACCTTTGGTACCATAACCATCAAACATTTCAAAAAGATTTATATCCTTGAGAATGTTCTTATTGTTTCTACAATTTTACGAACGAAAACGTTGGGATGTAATGTTTTTTAATGAAATTAATTGTCAACATCAGAATCATTATTATTTTTTTCAACATCTGACAACTGACAACAATTATTTTTGGGAAAAAATACATAATACAAATATTTAATTCGCACCCTTTGCATATTGTATGATCTAAATTATTCTTCAATTAGTGGATGTCATTGTATTTGTAATTTACAGAAAAGTTAAATGACTTTATTGATGGTCCTTATAAATTTATCCATGTGATATGGTTGTTTTCAGACACTAGACTAAAAATTAATCTTTTCCTACTGATTTTCAAAACAACAAGAAGGGAGATGAAGGTGATCAGTGTAACTAAATGCGTTGATTAAGTGTATTGCATTTGTTAATATCGATGACATATGAATAAATATAAAATTGCATGTGAACGAATATGCAAGAAGAAATAAGAACATGGGAAGCATATTTTAAAATATATAATATTTTCAATATCAATGTACATAATCAAATTTCGACAACACTCATTTAATGGAAACCGTCCTTCAGGTGTACTATTTCAAAACATATTCAAAAGTAGTAAGAGTGGTTGACTTTGTTGTTAGTCTTCTTATAATAAAAATGTCATTCCCTATATACAAATGAACTAGAGCAACTAAGGGGGGGGGGTGTTTCACTTTGATGACTAATCGATACTTGAAGACCGCTATAAAGTCGACGAAGATAGGCCAAAAATCAAATTGTTAAGGAGTGAATGAGTCACTTGGGAGTCTTAAATTTCAATTAATTCAATTAGAAATAAGTCGATGAGATTGGGAACCAGATAAATGTTGGAAATCATAATTAGATTAGCAAACATATTGTCACAATTTTGCTTACATACGTCTTGTTTTAGTATATTTTGTGGAAGTAACTTAATTACTGTATTAGTTATACACCGAAACTAGGTGAAACAATTAACTATAAGGGTGTCTCCATTTTCTTAAGTAGTTAACAGATTTCTGTATCAATCGGTGGCATACGACATAGAAGTTAACCTAACACGCCAGTTCGTTCGTAGTTGTTGCAGTGCACGGTTTGTAATTGTATTGCAAGAAATGGAAGTCTGTGCAGGACTCTTGTGATTACAATTGTAAAAACATGTTTTGTAGAAGGTGGAAATCTATCTGTTTATGGTGTTATGTTAATATTAGAAAATTGTGTCGTTAGGCGAAAACTTTAAAGATGGCATGGTGGAAACACTGTAGCAATACCAATTTTAAAAGGGTAATTCCAGAATTTGTGAACTATTTTGCAGATTTGAATTAACTTTTGTCTTAAAAGTGCGATCTTGTTAAAAAATCACAGTGTTCCAAACAATCATCTCATTTCTGTGCCCGACTGAGCTAATTTACCCAGGTAAATTTCGTGATTAATGTCGTTACAAGACATGGCTTGTGTAAACAAATAGATGGACGGACTGCGTCAGTAACCGACAAGTTTCACAAGAAACGAACTGATAAATTTTCTAAACGAGAAATTGCTTCCAAAATTGGTATTTCCTAGGAGCACGTGGGATACATTGTTGCTGTTTTTGGTTATTGGAAAGTGGATGCTGGATGCTAACATCTCAAATAGAACTGAAAGTCTTCAAATTCTCCAGGCACTTTTGTCGTTGTAAAAGTTTGGGTGTAGCTTTCCATCACAATATTGTGGAGTCAAAACAGAGGTTCAACACTTGTCTAAACTTCTTACAACATTGGCCATTCATTTGGAACACCCGGTACATACATCCGCATGGTAATAATTAAATCTAATTCGTGAATTACTAGCGTCAGTTTTATACCAAAATTACAATTGTTAATTTGTAAATTGCATAATTCCATTTTAACAACAATTATTAAAATCCAAAAATCTCAGGTTACATTTTAGAAAACATAGGAGAATTTTTCTTAAAAATATTAATTCAGCAATTCCCATAAGAAGGCTTGCAAGTCTAAAAATAAACGTTAACCCCTCTCATCGTCGCCCTTCAATTTCAAGGAGAAATACTTCGTTTACGGAGAGTAGAGATCTGAGAGCTGTAGAGTTAAGTTGCGTTTCTGTAGTGCGTGTCCAGACGATATTCAAAGAATACAATTAAAGAGTTGCCAGAATGATGTAATAGGGGATCAAATTGGTAGAAATTTGGTTTAGTTCCGCCAAGGGCAAATTCGTAATAAAAGAGTCAATTTCAATTTCCTGTCGATTCGGAACGACAGGGTTTAAGCAGACAAGGTTGTATGTAAAATACGATAAGAAGAATATCCTAGGCAGCACGTTTGTTATTTTCGATTCCTTCGGGAAGTTATCGATCTGTAAAACACCAAATAAGTGATTTATTCGTTAATCAAACTCCTCCAATCTATACCTCTCGTTAAGTTAACTCTGCTGGGAAGAATTAGTCGATCACGTATAAATTCAAGACGAGTTCTTTAATATCATAAATAAAAAATAAATTCTTAATTGTTTATATTATTAAGGTCATTAAGGTAAATATCTTTTATTCATTTTAGACTAATTCAATTATTAGCAACCCAAGGATCCCTTGATTTAGATATAGAAGATTATTGTTTCCATTATTTTATTCTGGGGAAACATGTAAATTGTTAATTGTAACTCACATTCTTTACTTTTCATTATATTCGATTTCTAAGTACAGATCTTATTTTTTTATATGTAGACCTGTAATTGTAATAACACATATTTTCTTTCAGGAAATGGTTAATTTTTAAGTGAATAACCAATTTAGATAATCTGTCTAAATTCAAAGAGGGAACCCAGCGGCGGTGTGAAAAATTACCTAATTGTAAGTACGTATTGATACAATCCTCAATCTAAGGGTTTAGAGATGGGTTTCTTTGTTTTACCGGCCTCTACAGCAATAGAAATTTGGACTATTATCTTTCCGTTATTGTTAAAAACAAAGTGGTGCCCTTATTTACGACTATTTCCCAAATTTTTGGACACCTACTTATAATCCGTGAATGCTGGCCTAATTGAATTCATCGCAAATGTAGAATCTCCGCAATCTCCACTGTGGTTTCCTGAAATTTACGGAAACGGTTAGCTCCGAACGTTATATTTTAACACTCCAAGTTGTAAACAAATGGTTCCGAAGAAATTGCAGATATAAGGGATAAGTTTCACGACAAGTTAACAATACTAGATCTTACACTTCACATGAAACAAATTAAGGAATTGGGTGATAAGTATCATAATGCGGCATCCAATATACAATCCAAACTTGGCATCCTGTTACTTTCAACTTTTCTTATAAATGAAAAATCTTTGAATGCATCCATTGAAGAAGTTCAGAGGGTTATCTGGCAGTGGTTACAAAAACAGAACATGAACTTTTTCCGTGACGGTTTCGCACAACTTGTTCTGGTTGATAGAAATGTGTCCAGTTATATGGTAATTGTTGTGGGAATGACTGTAGCTAATTAAAGAACAAATGTTAGGAACTACTTTTGTTTCATTTATCTAACCAAACGTCATACTCATAAAGGCATATTAAAATAAATAGAATCTAAGCCAAAGACTAGACAATTAATTAATTAAACATATTAACAATCATCAATCTAAATTTAATACAATTTGTTTACGAGGAAGTGGTGACGATTAATGGCGCACGATAAAAAGCTGAAATTTAATTCTTTTCCTGTTTAAGACGAATGAAGTATAATGATAATTAATATACAGGGAGTTTCTTAAGTACAATCTGTAACTGCTTGGTTTCTGACATAAAAAGTGTTGAATATTGTAACGTTACGGTTTTCTTTAATTACGTCGCGGGGAAAAATTATTTATATTTTGCTTTCCAGGCAACAGTCGTGAAACCGGGTTCTTTCTTCACAAGACTTTTCTTTGAAGGAGGGCTTTGTTGTTCATACCTAGTGGATAAATAATAAGGCAATAAACCTTCATAAGTTATATATTACAAATAAAACAAATGGATGATTAATTACAAACTAAAAAGTATTTACAAGAAGAGTACGAAAAGTTTAGAATAATTATATACAAAATAATAACGAAGGATTTAAAACAATTATGTAAACGCTCTATGATACTAAAACAAATATGTGCAAAATGAACTAAATGAAATGATCGTTTAGCTATTCATTTGTGTCTACAACGACGGCAATTAAATATTGACTTTTAATTCGTAAAGTTCATTCAATGAATGTACATAATGATTGTCGATAGCGATCGGTTTATTTTGGCTAGTGTTAACTTTAGCACTGGACGGATGATACTAATAAACTAGTATCAATGAAATTAATTAATTAGCACTTCTCATGAAAGGGCTTTCAACCAACAGTAATTAATTTCTACAGGTCTTAAACGAATGCCAAAATGCTTTTGGAAGTTCTCTAATAACGGGTCTCGTATCAATGCTGCTAACGTCGATACACAAACGGTTTAATAATCGACCTAAAGGATTTTATACGTTCCTGTCACATATAACTTCTGTGGTCTGAATACCTCGTAACGCCAGCTCCTATACACGAGTAACCAGAGGAGACGCGTACGGGTTCTCTATGCGTGTCTATCAGATTCCTGCGACCCCGGAATAAGACGGGCCTTGCACCAGGTATGATTTTCAAGATTCTTCAGTTACCTTATCGCCCAAGCAACTGTTTAACTGAAGGATCGTGGCTAGCCTTCGGCGACGATTCCCGCTGCCCAAGCAACTAAGCTTCCTTAACGATGTCCGAAAGGTTGAACAACTTCCAAGATTAAACTAGATTCGTCAGCTCGGTTATATATTTTAAATCAAAGGTTTATTCATTAAGCAAGCTCAACGTGAGCGTGCGACTCGATTTTTACGGCTTCGCGGTCGGATTAAGAGTGTGCCGGCCTGTCAATTGAGGTCCCCTGCTTTGCGGTCAGACTCGAAGTCTTTATGGCTTTTGGCAGACGGTGCACCGAAGTATTCAAACCTCTTAATACCTTCATCCTGAACCAACCGTTTCAGGCCCTGAAGTTTAAGTATTTGCAGCCACAAGTTGTTGGCTCCGCCCACTATAAAGAGTGGAGAAGTCAAGCTTTCCTGTGGCTCCTCCTA
>JAHWXV010507360.1:0-15870 GCA_024586415.1 Phrixothrix hirtus | reverse complement strand
AACCAATTTATCAGAGAAAATTTGCGGAGTTAAGCAGCCTTTCGCCTGTCCAGTAACTTGGATGAGTGACCGTTACAATTATTGTTTCCAAAATAAACGTCGACAATAATCTAATCATTTGTGGACACTATTATTGTCATATCTATGTGCGTAAGAGAAAGTCGCGTGTTGTTTCACACCAGATTTTTTTTGATTCGATTTTTATCTATTTTCAATTAATAAATACAATTATTACATATAAAAGAATATTTGAAAAGGAAACGCATGTAATTTTACGTAAATATCTAAGAATATATACAAGTTCTGGATAGGATAAAGTAAAGACTCCAACAATAGACTTTATTTTTGCCCATCTCAGATTTACTATAACTACAGTTATACAAGTTTTGAATAAAGAATCACATGGTTAGAATTGTCATTGTTTGAGAAGGGTTTCATTTTTAAACTGCACTTTACGTAAAGTAAATGTTTAACTTACGTTATAAAGTTTCATAAAGACTTCCTGCTGGCCGATTTCTGTGTGGTAACAATTGGCTGTTCTAGGAATTCAAATTGATATTAGAATCTTCCCTCGTTATGGAGTCTTTAATTTTTTAAATTGATTTGTAAATTTAAAATGCTATTTCGGTTATAGTGCTGACTTTTCTACTGGTGCTTTGTCAACACTTGCCTTTATTAATTCTTTTTTAATTATTAAGGCCCTACTTAAGAACTTTGATGTTATTTTTTTGGGTATGATCTTTTCTGAATACAACTGGTGAAACACTCACGAACTGAAATCACTTTCAATTAACACTTGGCAATTAAGATTTACTTGTTCCGTTTAGACCACACGAGGTCAAAAATCACTAGACAAAGGGGACGCGCAAAAAGACGATATTTTAAGTGGGAACTTTGTTTTATGCCCTGTTTAGGTTGTCAAGGCAACGAAATTTGTTCCTCTGTATAACCAATCTTATCTTTGCATTTTCAAACGTACTCGGTAATTTTCCATTTCGCATTGTTGCTAGTTTTCATTAAATTTCACACGGTTAGTTTTGGATGTGATTGAAGGGTTGTTAATTTCTGATACTTTCTACGTGACTTTACCATCTTGGGTTATTTAATTTTAAGTAGTCTCTTTTGCAGGCACATTATTTATTAGTTTTATTTATTTAATACTAGTTAAATATATATATAAAAATTTTGACTTGTGGGAACCTTTTTAATAATGTCTGTAGTTACACTTATTTTAATGATTAGTTTAATTTTCACTTGATATGAAATTAATAATACTCCTGCACGGATCCCCCTAAACTACTTGTACGCTGGGGCCAACTTAAACTAATTAGCTGAAAATGCCCCACCCTGTATGACAGTGGCGGATAGCAAACTCCATATATGAAAAAAGATACAGAGCAATCATATTTATTTATAATGGCATAAAAATGGTCACATCTAAAATATTCTATATAAATTAACAAAACTCTATATTAACATGCTAGTAAAAATGAGTTGAATTCAAATCTGAAAATATAAATGGGACATTCTATTTAAACAAATGTAAATTTGATTCGTCTTAGAATTGTGAAATACTCTTTATAGTTCAAAATATTTTTACCATGTGCCCCGTTTAGTCCTTGGCATTATTTCTAATATCTATTTCTATATATATAGGGATTTGTTCAATTGAAACCCATCTATAGCCCATACAAAATTTATTAAGAAATATATTTACAAATAATTACCCCCACAATTAGGACACATGCCTCATTGTTTCATCAATTGATGTACATAAACGCTGCTAATTGAAGAAATCTTTCACAGGGTTTTGTAGTTATGCGTCCGACTGAAAATGGTTACCTTTTACACCTTTTTCAGTGGTACAAAAATAAAATAAATTTGTGCTATACGTTCGATGCTCTAAAATCCTCAATTTCTGTTATTACAATTTTTCTTTAACTTCATTGACGATATGAGGCCGAGCACTGCCGTGAATCAAAATGACGCCACATGAAAGCTTCATTGGACGTTTTCGCCATATTGCTTGCTGAAGCTTGTTTAGACTTTCATTGTACAGGTTTGCATTAACATTCAGCCTAGGTTCTTTAGATTCCATCAGCAAAGGTCCTATGGTAAAAAAATGGTTGTACTTTAAATTTCTTTGGTAGTGGCGAATTTAGATGTTTTCATTGCATTGATAACAACTTACTGGATGGTTCAAAATAATGACGCCAAGTTTCGTCGCCAGCAATTATTAACAAGCTCTATTCCGTGAGGTGTTAGGAGGACAAGCCAAATTGCAAGCATTTTTGGTCCCATACAAAAGTCGAGGAACCCAACTTTTCATTAACACTGTTTTCCTACATTACCATGGACAGTTCCTACGCTCACACAAACATTTTCTGAATTTGCCCTATTTGAAATTTGACGATTTTTTTTAATCAAGGCTTTTCATATATGCCATATTATTGTTTGTTAATGTAGTGCAAAATGCACCTGGTTGCGGCTTATCACTCGTCCCCTCTTTTCCATTCTTAAATTTTCAGAAGCATACATTCACAGTTGGATACATAATATATGCGTTTTCATGCGCTGCTTGCATTTGCGCACACAACTTGAATGACCGCACGCTGAACATACTTGGATTGTTGACAACAAATGCTATTAGAAAGTCACAATGCTTAAATCACTATCAGATACAAACGAAAGAAACTGATTGGTGTGACAATTACAAACGCTATTAATGTTGCAAAGCATCAGTTGAGTGATGCAATTCTTTTCAAGGCTAACCTGACCAAAGATAGGATTCAAATGAACAAACGTCGTAGTTAATTTAAATGCACCATTTAACGTTATAAAATCGTACCTACACTGTGACTTTGAAATACTGCGATAAAAATGTAAATGTATCAAACTAACGACGTAGGTTGTTAACATAAAGAAGTCAAATAGTGTCTTTTTTTGGAAAAAAGAGAAAAGGACTGGAATACATACTTATTATTTCAACTGCGTGTCATCAAAATAAATTTATTGGAATGCATTTTTTTATTTAGTATCAAGTTTCAGCAAATCTAATAAAATATTTGCCATGAACTGACCTCTTTATTACGAACTAATAACCCGATTTTATTCATTTTTAGATTTGTGTGCATATAAAGTAAACATTTAGTTTTAAACATGTCTAATTACACAGAAAACCATCGCCATATTTTTAAAACAAAGAACGGCAAAAAGTAAAATAAATTTAAGGGGCATCGATTCCAATTTTGCAGTAAAATCCAAAATTGTGTGATTTACCCGTAGCTTGTACTGATTTTCAATCACACCTTGCTTGATTCGAAATTTAATGAAGTTCAAGTCGGTATTTTTATTTTTGTCTTTTTACCTTTTTTCCGTGAATTCTGAGTTAGTGAAATTATATTGTACAATGGGAACCAGAAAGCATGTAGCTTACCTTTAAAAAACGTGTTCAAAATTTTCACCGCCACTATCATGCATTGTAAAAGTACCCTCGCATAATATAAAAATCGCGATTATAAAAACTGATACAGTTTCGCGCGTTTTAATGTTATTAATATTTGAGTTTAAAAAGACAATGTAAAAAGACTTTAAGAATTCGCAGTGTGCGGGAAACATTTAATAATTAAAATAATTATATATATATATATATATATATATATATATATATATATAAATGTTTGCCTAATTAGAATTAGACAAACTACAAATAATGTATTTAGTTAAAATAAGTTAATTGTAAATGTCAAATAAGATGTTACTATTTTAAATATTAACATGTTCCAAGTTTAAAGTACAAGAAATTATCGTAAAGCGCAAGAAATAAGTTATGTTAGTGGAATAAACATACCGCGTCCTAAGTTAGTATATAAAGAGCGACGAAAGCACGCTTGGGAGACTTAAAATCCAACGGCGAAGCTGTAGGAACTTCAAATCCAACCGCGAAGCCGTAAGGACCTGGAATCCAACCGCGAAGCCGAGTTGCACGTTCATGGTGGGGCTCGCCTAGTAAATCAATCTTTGATTTAAAATATTTAACCGAGCCTACAAACCTAGTTTACGCTTAGAAGTTTGTCGATTTTACCGCTGTCGTCGATTATGCCTTGTTTCTTGGGCAATGGACGCCGCGCAGTCACCGAAAGTTAGTCATGATCCTTCAGTTAAACAGTTGCTCGTGCCATAAGGTAACTGAAGTATCCTGAAAATCACCGTTGTACATTGTGCGAGGCCCGTCTTATTTGTGTCGCCGCAGTTTAACGTACGACTCGGCGGAGGAATCTGACGCCGCTTTTCGTTGCTCGTAACACAAAAGCTAGCGTTACAAAACATTCAGACCGCAAAAGGTATATGTGACAAGAGCACATAAAACCCTTTAGGTCGATTATAAAAATCGTTTGAGTACCGATGTGAGAAATATTGATACACGATCCGTTATTAGACAACTTCCAAAAGCATTCTAGCATTCGTTTAAGGCATGTAGAAATTAATTACCGTTGATAGAAAGCATTTTTATGAGAAGTGCTAATTAATTAATTTCATCCGCCCGTTGTTAAAAGTAACACTAGCAGAAACAAACCGATTGCCATCAACAATAATTAAATGCATTCGTTGATTGAACTTTGCGAAATAAAATTCAATACTTAACATTGTTGGAGACGCAAAAGAACAGTTAAACAATCATATCATTTAATTCACTTTGTACATATTTGTTTGAGTATTAGATGTCCAGAGAATACTTACATAATTATTTTGAATCTTTCGTTATTATTTTGTACATAATTTATATTTTTTATTTTTATTTGTAATATATGACTTATGAAGATTTATCGCCTTATTATTTATCAACTAATTTAGCTAGGTATGAACAACGAACTCAATCTTCATAAAGGTGCTATAAAAAGAACCTACCCTCGCGATGAAAAGCAAAATATAAATAATTTTTCCCCGCGACGTAAATAAAGAAAACCGTAACGTCACAACATGCGTGCACCCCATGACGTCATGTTTAGCATATAATTTAAGAATTAACATCAATTATTCTGAGGTGTATGGCGGTATTGCATAATTAATTGTTTCGGGTTAACTCCTACATAAAAATCAAAAGGATCAAAGGGCTTACGAAAATAGAAACCAATAAACTGCAGTACAGAAAGACTTATGAAGACGTAAATGCAATTTTTCAATTTTTCAAGATTAAAGTTGATCAAATTAGTTAATACTTCTTATTTTGCGACAATCACTTATATAAATTGAATTAATTAACTATAACTTTGAAAAATTGTACAAAAATTGCTTAAAATATTACCAAGTTATAAACAGGTCTAAGACGAAGATGAATATCACCGATTATGTACATTTTAATCTAGACAAATAATTCTACAGCGATTCACAACTTGATCGTGTAAGTAGAATATGCCAGTGCGTCCTATGTTTATTACTTATTTGTTGTATTTTAGAATGACGTATTTTACTAGGTACTAATAAACAAATTATTTTTTCTTTAATGGATTGTTTTACAAAGACAATTTTTTCTTGATGTGGAACTACCCCCGCGTTTATAGTTAGTTCGTCACATTATTTCAAAGTCACCCTGTATGTTTCGACTTACACCTTAAGGATAAAAGAGTTTTGTACAAAATAAAGACTAAAATTAATATTAAATCAGTCTTTTCATGTAAAAATAGATGTAATTTTTAAATTTTTCTGACAAAGTAGTTTTCTTCACAAATTTCTTCTTCTTGAACTTATTACGATTTTTATTTTCAAAATGAGAATAATAACTCAAGGAATTTTTGAATAAATATATATAAATATATCACATAATCATACCTTTCTCTATTCAATAAATAAATAATAAATATTTAGGCTATTTCTGTATTATTCCCGTGTGATTTTATATTGTTATATTTAATGAAGTGAATGAATCAATCCATTTTTTTGTAATAAAGTTAAACAGAACTATATAGTTAAAAATGCTAACACATGGTAAAGTACTATAGAACATAGTTAAGGATATATTTATGTCACTGACTAAACACCGTTTCTTGGAATTTACCCTTGGAGTATGAAGAAGGTCTGGCCGCCAGCAGAGTTGCAAGAAGATAAGGGCTAAAGCCCGAAAGCCGAAAAGATACTAGAATGCAACAAAAATAAATAAACACGATCTGGAATTCTGGTCGTGCCGCTCTTGTTCCTCATACGAGTTTGCTGTTAGCATGTCTAATTGCTTCTTAATTTGTGTTTGTTCATATTTCTGTGAGGTTATTGCCTTGCACTTGTTCAGGTAATAAATACGCGTACAGTGGTTCTTACGGAATATCTTACTGTTTGTTGGTACATTTATTTATTATTTAGTAGTTTAAATGGAACTAAGAATAAAAATATTTTGTTGACGATTTAAAATGTGACAGTTATATCCTGTAAAAATTCTCCGAAATCCTTTTAACTCGGACTGTGTTGTATAAAGGAAACACTATATTCTTCCCTTTGCATTTCAATTTAGAGGAAGCGGCATTTTATTTTCAGAGTTAATTATTTATTTTGACGAAATTTAAATTATGTCATATGTATAAATAATAAAAGAAATAACTTTTCCTGTGTATACATAAGGAAAGTAGTATTTATTTGCTGGTAAATACATTTAAATATTTATCCTTCCCACCATAAAAGTACAAAAAATTATGGCATAAATATAATAATGTTTTTATCCGAGCATCATACATTATGCTATCGTGAGTAAGATTGAATAAGGGCAATTTAGTGGGATGAAGTTATTAGTTCATACATAACGGCTTTGCGGTTTTCAACACTTGAAGGAGTCTTTAATTATCTTTTATGATGATTATGTTTTTCTTCATTCATCATCTTTTCGCGCGTGTTTAACATGATTTTTTTCACACTCCTAGGTTGCTTTCCAACGGGTGCGATTGAATGCGTAGGTTTGACGGAAAGAAAACCATCAGAAGCTCCTCGTGAAAGACAAGTTTATGGAGAGAAGTGGTTTGTTTGTACTTTGCACTTCCCATGTAATTTTTTTGATGCATTGGTTGTTGTTTTCTTTCTCTTTGTTTTACTTCCCTAGTTGTCAAGTCTTTTTTTCTTTACTTCCTTTTCAATGTGCATGCTTATGGCATTTAGGCAATGAATGCTTTCTTTGCTGGACCAGATTGATAGGTCCATCCTGAGAGGGCAGATGTCACCTACTAACAGTTGGCGGAGCCTACTATTCCAGCTATGCTAGTTTGTTTCCAAGCTTAGGTTTTGGGCCAGTCACTGTCCCATGCCTCGAATCTCTGACGAGGGATGTTGTCAGAGTCCATCTCATATAAATGTCGTCTTATTTTATCTCTTTCTGCCAAGTCGATCGCTTTCAGATGTTCCCTGATTGCCTGGTTTTCAAGGTACAAAGGAGCGCCCAGAATTCTTCTTCATAGGTTTTGTATAAAGATAACATGCTGTTTCGTCCTAGTATACCATGTATCTTGGAGCATCATAAGGTAGCTAGCCCCATTCTTCTTGAGATATGGTTCCTTAACGACAGCTTATCATCTAATGTCACGCCCAGGTAGGTAGCCCGTATACCTATTTTAATGTTTTTGCCGAGGATGCTCATTTGGTTCAGCCTATTTCTTCTGGAGTAGTTTATATGTTCGATCTTTGATGTGTTTATAGGAATCCTCCATTTATCGCAGTGTCTATGCAGGTCCACCGAGTCCATCATTTCGTCAGCAGTGTTGAAAGATTTTTGTTAGTGGAGTTTTTCCGGCTGCCGGCAAGTCTGCCACGTACACATTAAACAGAGCCAGGGAAAGGGCAGATCCCCGAGGAAGGCATTCGTCTGCTACCCTTGGGTTCCAGATGACTTTTCCCATCTTTTTTGAAAAGCCCTTGTTTTCCAAAACGGATTTTGTGATTTTCGTGATATTTAAAGGCATATTGACTCTGATCATTTTAAATACTAAGCCTTTTCTTCAGATCTTCATATGCTTTCTGTGGCCTCTTCGTCTTCGTTGATGAAGTTTGAGACTTGCTGTACAGCCAACAGGGTCCTTCTGGAGCTGTATTGTGTCGCTGGAATTGTCGTTTTCAACTCTATGTGTGTTTGCAGCCTTTTATTGTCAAGCCTCAGGATGGTGTCTATTATATAGTAGGGTGCGCATGTGACTCGCTGCGCTGGGTTGACTTTTCTCTTAAATTTAGATGAATTAGTTGTCCATAGTTCATCTTTATATACTAACGAAGAAAAGGTGGTTATCTTCACTTCCTGTCTCCTCTTGGATAATGAACATCTATAGTCTATGTGCTAATTTCATTGTTAGTTTTACCAATCGAATAGTATCTGTCTTTTAAAATAGGTTGCTCTTGAAGATCATCCACAAGTATCTCGCTTGTAAGGGGTGCTAAATTTTGTTTCATTAAATTTAGGTGATGTCAATCTTTTTTCCAACCTCATTGGAGAGTCTGACAGCTTATATCTTGCATTCATTAATACTAATGCTTCATTTGCTTCATATTGCTTGAATTTATTGATGTTCTGGCTTGATTTAAAAATCCTTGCTGCTACAATCACAGCAGCATCATTGATGAATTGTAAGACGTTTATATATTCCTGCTTTAAGGACGCCGCGAGGTCGCTAATATTCAAGTTGTATATTAGTAGTTAAGTACAGGAAGCCCATGCTGCTCTTTCAGCACTGATATGGTGGAGCGTAGCTTAATTTGAAGTACCCTATCCTCTAGGAAGGATTGTATCATATTGTGGAGATTAATTTTCCGCTTTTGCGATATTACCTTTTTCCACATCTTATCGTATGATCTTGTGCCTCTATCCTTTGTCCAAAAAAGTTGCAGTGATACCGTGTTTAGCTTTCTTCGATAGAGGAATTTGTAAATTTAAGTACGTGGTTTGAACGACTTCTAATCCCGGCATAACTCAAATTGGTTACGCGTAAGGCAGCTGTTAGCTTTTGCTAAAAGTCACTGCCGCCCGTTAATGGGGCTTTTTATAAATTTTCACAAAGCCGTCTAGCAAAAAAAATTGCGTTCTGTTGCTACCATTGTCCATGTCTTTATCCTTTATGGCAGCATTATGACTTTTACCATCTTCTAGCTAGTAGTACACCGTGATGTACGCCATCCATTGCAGCGATTTGTTCGGGAGTATATTTAGTATCCTATTCGGAATGTCATCAATTTCTCTTTTTGGAATTGATCTTTTTGATCTTCGTTTACACATCTTCAACCGAAATCTTGATCTTTTCTCGAATTTTCACTCGTTAAATTTCTCTACAAAGTTCCTCTACCTATGGTTTAAATTTCTTAATTGCCGGACGAATTTTAGTTTACCGACGACTTTCCAAGGAATTTATTAAAACCTCTACCTTCAACTAATATATTTAACTTCAAGCAGAGCATTTGGGTCGCGCTCTTTCTTAAGGGGTTTCCTACCTCGTAGTCTACTTGGATTTTGTTGACCCACTGGGTTTCTTTTTAGTCTATGATAATTTTGTCGAATGCCTTTTGGAGTCTTTTATATCTTTCTATGCTATTCGGTTATCTTTTGTGCAAGCATTCTTTTTTTGCTTGATTTGTTCGTGAAGAACTATCTTCTTCTCTTTATGTTATGTCCTCTGTTATTTTGACTGTATATTCTTTGTTAGTCTTATTACGACATTATAGTTAGGTCATTGGGCTCTTAAATAACCCAGTTTGTTGTTCCATTGGAACTGACGTCTTTTATATACAATAGGCCCAGTGTTAGCACCACCGGAAAATGGTCAAAGAATAATAGCTGTTAAGGCGGGTTAAGCTATGCCTATTAGACCCATTGTACAACTACCCGCGAAACTATCCTTGAAGTCCTGAAATTTTCAGAAACCCCAGTATCTTACGTGCGGTAGCGTTTAAAATTTCGTTGGGTTCGGGGAATTGAGAACCAAAGATGTATCGGACATTTCCCAGGACTAGGTAGTCATATAAAAGATAAAAGGATGTTTCATCATCCTCACTACGTTTCCTGCAAAGATGATTCTGGAGGGTTTTAATTGTGATAAGATGTTTGTTGAAGCTGTGGTCCATTAGGAGGCTCTTGTATGCTCGGATTTCTTTACTACTTAATGAAAGTAGGCACTGGCTTTGTTTAAAGGCTGGATCTAAAATCCGAGTCATAAATTGTCTAAAAGTTTACTTCTTATACCCCTGAAGGGTAGGTCAACCTCAATGATGGATTTTTTGATGTAATCAGGTAAGCCAAGGAGACGGCTGTTTGCATAGCAGTACCCGTTCTGGTCAAATAAACTTCTTTTTTATTACCTACATATCCTTGATGGCCAGCAATTGAGCAAATAATCACTTTGTGGATTGTTCATGTGCCTGCGTATTACGAGAGTAGCACCGATGATTTCTGCAAACTAATATTTCTAGTGAATCAAAGGAATCAAACATGCCATGAAACAAATGTTTATTGTTTTCTATTTTGACAGTTACAATTTAGTTTGATAATTGCAACAGTTATTTTGCAAGCAAATTTCAAAGCGAGTGGTTTGCAGCAAAAATGAATTTAACGAGAGAAAATTTTAGAGCCCTGATTTATTATGATTTTAAAAGTTCTTTAACTCCAAAACAAAGCGTTTCAAAATTTTGGTGATGAAACTCCTTCTCATAGGAGTGTTTACAATTGGTATAAGGAATTTAAATTTCAAAGGGTTTCACTTAGTGGCGATTTTCGCAAAAAAAGGCCAATCTCAGCTGTTACTGAAACAAATATAGACGCCGTACGAAGAATGATTCAAGACGACAATCGAGTCACGTATAGAATTATTAGGAACACCTTGGGTATTGGCATGATTGCAATAAACAAGATTTTACAAAATCATTTAGGCGTGAGGTAAGTTTATTGTCGGTGGATACTGCATAATTTAACACAGGAACAAAAACAAAGCCTAGTGGAATGGTGTAAAAAACGCTTAAGAAATATGATGGAGGTAGGTCGAAAGCCCTTCACAACATCACTACTGGTAATGAAATCTGAATATATGCATTTGAACCGGAATCAAAATGGCAGTCGGCTCAATGGGTGTTTCCAACAGAACCTAATCCAGTCAAAGTGAAGGAATCTCGAAATGTTGGAAAGAAAATGGCAGCCAGTTTCTTCTCAAAATCAGGACCTATCACAAAAATCGTGCTTGAAAATAAACGTATGGTTACCGCAGAATGGTACACAACGGTATGTCTACCAGATGTTATTCAAAAGGCTCGTTTACGACGTCTTAGATCGGAGATTGTCCTTCACCACGACAATGCTTCAAGTCACCCTGCACGTTAAACAAACGAATTTTTGAAAGTTTCCGGATTAAAATTACTAGATCATCCGCCATATAGTCCGGACTTGGTACCTTCAGATTTCTTTTTATTTCCCAGACTAAAGGATAAAATGCGTGGTGTACAATTTGCAAGACCAGAAGGTGCAGTGGAGAGCTTCAAACGCCTTATATCTGAGTTTAAGGGCGAATATTTTGAAAAACAATAATAAAAATAATTTTTGACTACAATATTTTGTTTTATTAGTTTGCAGAAATAATCGGTGCTATCCTCGTATAAACTTCTATTTATAATAAAGGTGCCAAACTGTAATTTTATCTTTCCTTCCTATTGAGAAGGCTTTAAGGGTATTTGCCATGTATCTTAACAGATGTTTTCCAGGTGGATTATAATTTCGACTTTCTAAAGCCGGATATTGGCGTTCAGGTCCTTCGCAAATTTGATCCAAATTTTACGTATTTAACTTTTTTAATGAAGGATTGTTAACTATGCAATTTTGGCACGTTATGATTCCTTTTGCCTCCAAGAATTGCGTTGTTGTTTCGACTATTCGAGCGTATATGTTATTCTACATGAGTGTTTCTACATCTCCTGAGCGTTCTCGTCTATACTTTCTAAAGGTGGTGTGTCCCGGTATTCTGTAGCGTTCATTTTTTTAGAGTACTGTTTGTATAAGCATGATTATGCTTCCTTCTTCCTCTTTAAAGAAGATCTGTAATTTTTGATGTTTGATGCGTACTTCTTTCGCGTTCCAAGTTGATAGCGTTTCATTTATTGATAGAAGTAACTTAGTAATTAGTTTGGTAACGGAGGTTGGGTTTTTGTTTCCAAATCGCCCTTAGTTTCAGATGTTTCTGACTTGCCTCCGTTAGGTTGACAAAGGAAACTCCTTTCTTTACTTCAACAGCTTAGATTTTTCCTCTAGTTTGATCTTGTTTTTGTTTATTAAGATGGTGCGCGTAAACTGACCAGATGGTCACCATCGCAATTACGATATTTAGCTGATTTCTTTTTGTCCTGAGTACATTCAAATTGGTTGGTTAGTTGTACACTTCGCTCAGAGCTTGGGCCATGTGTGCAAAAAGTAGACTCCTAAAACACTAAACTGCGCTTGTTGGCCTCCTGTTTAGTTTAGTCTTAATGCGCATAACTCTAGTAATGTCGAAGATCTTTTTACCTTCTTTGCCTTTGATTGTTTTTATATGTATAAGATGGACCTTTTTTGTTTTATGATGTAAGGGGTTTATTGCTTTGTAAGACATTTCTTAATTGTTTAGATCCGCTTCTATCACTTTGATTGGGTTGATTTCTTATATATCTCTCACTAAGACATTCCCTGACTTCTCTTCCTGTAGCTGAAATGTATGATAAGCTATTTCCATTTCCGTTAAAATATAAATTAATTTTCAGACATCTTCTGGCGCGTTCGTCAATAACTTGATGCCATTCTTTTAGTTTAATGTCTTCACGATCTGGATGTCGTTAATCCCTGCGATTTGTTTTACGCTACTAAATTCCTCTTTCACAGGTAGGATTATTGACTGCGGAAATTTGACCTTCTTGGTCGTTTGCAGACTTTCGTTTTGGGGTATTTGCCATAGATTTAATTGAGGAAACCCATCTTAATCATTATTTTATTATTATGTTGATCCCTCTTTCTTCTGTATTTGATCTATGTCTGTGTCTTCTGTATCATTTATTGCAACTTCTTGTTTACGTTGAGTGACGTCCGTTTTTTCTTCGTTTCCATTTGGACAGCCTTTTCTTTTTTGGTTTTTCGTATTAATGCTTAAAACTACTCTTGTCAATTTCTTCTGCTAGCCTTTTCATTACGGCTTCTAGCTGTTTAACTTGTTGTCAAGAATATCATTGTTATTTTAACTTCCCCCTAAAAAGGTGGGTTGCTGTGAGGTAACTGAGGTCCCTCTTTAGCCAAGAATGGGAAGTAAGAATAGGTAAAGGCAAGGATGGGTTTGGAAGGAGAAGTAAATGTAGGAATAAATACAAATACTGCTCTGGAATTTACCTAGGAGGAGATATCTCTTTCGACTTAGAAAATTACTTGAAATATGAATCGGAGGATCCCGGGGATCCTGCGGGATCGAACCAAGGACCTCCCGAATGCCAGACTGTAGCGTTAATCACTGCACCACCCCAGTTCAGTGTGTATTTTCTGTATTTTCCCCTTTCAAGCGAATGCAATTTTTCTTCATCGCTGTAATAACTTATCATGATAACTTAATTTATATTCACTATTTTCACTACCATTAGGTAAATATGCAAGTAGATACAAATCGCGACTTGGCCCTCGTAGGTATAAACGGAGCTAACGATCAGCTCTAACTTATCTACTTTCTCGACCTATGGTTTTCAATTCGATCATTCGTATATGCGACGCTTAATTCAGATTGAGGTAGCCACCATAACATACTAGTGTTTAACGGAAACATCACATGCCTGGATAATAATGATAATTAATACATTCATTATGATGTAAGCATCCAAGAAGTGCAGTTGCTTGGAGAAATACTTCGTTCTATTATAGCATTATTATTTTAATTTTATACCCCCTGATTAAAGTGAATAAATTCATAAATACGTTCAAGTTTATTCTATATTTTGGGATATATGTGAGTGAAATTGGCACATTAACTGATGGAAAATAGAACGTTCAATACGTGTGAAGAAATGAGCAATGAAGAATGGCACGGGAAAAGTAGGAAATTGTTAGTAGAGAAGCTATGATAATTTATAACAGTCTACAATAAACACCTTCTAGTGCTAAACAGCAAGTTATAGATTTACAATAAGTTTGTGTCCCCCGAACCGTGCCCGTTCAACGCACCCACCAGAACATTAATGTTAACATTAATAGATATTCAGACATTAAAGTACAAATATGCAGACTGTAACAAAAATTCAGCCCGTCACTTTAGGAGCGTACTCTGCTCATCAAAATGGACAAGAAAGTTTGTCTAAACATATGTCTAACAATCAACTGTTTCATGTTACAGTTACGTTTATGTTAGAGTTTAAGGTATTAATGAGGAATTATTGTTATTTTCAAATTTAAGTATTGACGGTGTCAATCACAACAGATGCCATTTAATCTAACCTAATTTTGTTTTGGAAATACGTAAGTTATTCACGTTTAGATATGGCAGACATGTACTTATTATTTATGCGGAACATTTTCCTAGTTGATGATTGCATAGGAAAAATATTTCAAATAATTCATACACATTGAGCAAAATAGGAAATTTTATAGCTATAACACTGGTCCTTGGAAAGGCAACCATAACACGAATTTTTACACTTGAAGAGTGTCCCAATCGCAAGAACCAACCCACGTCTGGACCTTGACACACGAGAGAAATTTTCGCGATATTATTGATACAGTTCAACAGTTTAAAACCTGGTCTTGTAAAATACAATATATGAGCACATCAAAGAATTTGAGATATTCATTTATAGAAGACTAATTATGTCATGACCAGATAGAGTAACAAATCGAATAGGTGACTGTAAATAACCTCTAACATCGATTAAACGAAGAAAACTAGGATATAAATTGCTTCAGCCAATTTTGAACGAAAATATTGAAGAAACGTTGAACTGGATGGAGAGTACTCTCACGGTTACGAAATGTACACAATTTAACCGGTTTAAATATGGAAAAACTGATGGATTTCTGGCACCATATAGAAGTCAATGTTTAGATTTTAGAACCAGAAGAGAAGCAGAATAAGGCTTGCTTTAGAGCAAGTTATGGGTCCTATATCAATCTAGAGAATTTTAAGGTACTAAACGCTTTATATATGGTATTTACAAGGAGTTCAAGCACTTAGTGCAGCAAACTTTGTACGAACGGCAGAATTTTGCAATTGATTTTTGCAGAAATGCACAAATTATTTTTGATTCCTTGTTTTGTTTACCAATGAAGAGATGAGATGATTAATGTCCACAATATTTCACTATGTCAGGACGAATATCCAAATGCTGTCTTTCCATCGAAGCACCATCAGAAATTTTACTTTAGAATGTAGCAGTCGATTATTCTCTATTTGGTCATTTCTTTTTACCAGAATAATTGACAGGTGCTGCTTAAAGACGATTTTTAGATAATGATTTATCTCCCTTACTGGATATTACTGTTCTAACAATTAGAAGAGCGATAATGTTGTTGCACTATGGTACACTTGCATATTTTCGTAAAGCGACCAGAGAATTTCTGGCAATGCCCATTTTGAATGCTAGATAGGATGCAAAGGGGTTATGCCATAGCCTCCCAGGTGACTCGATTTCAATCTATTAAATATCCACGGGAACGCTTAAAACGAATTATTTATTTCTGCCCTGTTGAGAGCATTGACGATATCCGTTAGCGCATTTAAAACGCTTTCAGTGAAATATGTAACATCTCCGTTGTTTGTTAAAGGATGAGAAGTTCTCCGTAACGTCGCACTATGGAAAATAAGAGAACTTCGCATATCAAAAATGGTTTTTACTAATGTGGCTATTGTCATACTTTTTTCATTTTATTTAATAGTT
>JAHWXV010507320.1:0-12113 GCA_024586415.1 Phrixothrix hirtus | reverse complement strand
GACTTATTAGAGCTGACTCGAGGTATACAAGTTCCAGTGTTTGTTTTGAGTCCCTACATTTACCATAATCGAAAAGGGGTTCGAACGGATACTCGTTACAGGCTATAATAATATATAAGCACGTTTATACTAATATTATTCTGTGGCCATTCTGATAATATTGTGCCAGGTTACGTAAAGTTGACGAAATTACTAATAATTAACTACTTATTGTGCTGCCTCTATGACATTAATGTTTTTAGTTTTATTAGCATATTTTATTTGTATTTTGGCGGCTAAAGTAATAATTAGCGTATAATATTCAATTAACATCAATATTTATAAAACAACTATTTAAATCCTTATTTATTAAAAAAATGCCAAATAATTACGAAAGTTTCAATTAAATAATCAGCACTTTAAAAAATAATAATTTTATAATCAATTAATAAAAATTATAACAAACTTGAAAAATCTGACCGTAATAAAATGAAGCCAGATTTACTCACAAACGAATCAACAAAAGGTAAACGGGGCAATTCTATTCAGTGCTGTTACATTTATCCACTAATGGCTGTTGTAAATATTCACTACTTATTATAGTTAATGCCATCGAAACACGTAATATTTTTGGAAGTGTTTGAGCTTTAAATTGTAAAACATTCTTAGGTGCTTTCCTGAAAAGTTAGCTATAGCATTTTGAGATGTATTGTTCAAAACTGCGTTAAGACGTTTTGTCCGTTTTCACATTATAATCGTGGTTCTTCAATTCAATTACAGGATTATGGAACGTGATATATGTGAGTGCTAATAGTTTAAGTGAAAAGATCCATTTACAAGAAAAGTTTTACATGGACATGAATTGAATTGAAGGAATAAAATACTACTAAGATAACGAGTGAACTACTTTTTAATTAAAAATAAGAAATATATAAAAGCATATATTGCTTCTAACTTTTGCCAGCAATATTAATATTATAATAAAACGTAACACTTTAAAAGTTTATTTAACACTTTAATAACTAAAAGAAATACATAACATCATACTTTGTGAATTAAGGAACATATATCTTCCGAATGTAAAAACACCAAAAATATTTAAACAGATAATACATCAATACATTTTACCCGAGTGTAGACCTTTTATTGGAGTTATACTGGTATACGGCAGTTTATTTAAAGTTTTATATGTAGTAGTCGTATATGCTATTGCCACGTAAGAATATGAAGATCGTTTACAACATAAATCAATAACTGTAAGGCACTTCAAATGACAAGTAGATAAAAATAAGTAATATGAATAGCTACAAATAAACTGCGCGCCGACTATTCTAAGTTACTTTACGAGGGATGCTGCTTGAACGTCAGGATACTGTAATGATGTAGTTAGCAGGACAATTGACATACAAAATTTGGAAAGCTTAGCATCCTTACTATTAAATCAATGTGACAGAAATGGTGTATATGGTGCCGTTCTATAACAGATTAATTTTAAAGTAAACAAGACACGGAAAAAACAGGGATTTAAATCGTGAACGTCTTCGTCTAATGATTTTGATGTATTGTTGATCGAAAAAAGTGAAAAGGGGTGCATCACTAAACAAGCGTACGAGAAATTATAAGCACAGGATATTATGTAAATTATGAAGGAGTTTAGTCATCCTTAGGCATCGAGATGAAATAAATAAGTCAGATTTTAGATAAGCACTTGGGTGTAAAAAATATGTTCACGATGGTGCCGAAAAACACTAGAACAGTTCAACTCAGGTACATCAAATTTGATGTACAACATTGACAGCGGTGATGAAAGTTGGATATATGCTTATGAACCTGAAACCAAACAACAGTCGACTGTTTGAGTGTTTCAAAATGAACCAAAGTCAACTAAAGCGGTTTGTGCTCGGAGCGTTTATAATAGTTATTTATATCACAAGACCAGAAAGTCAGCTTTTGCAAGTACGAGTATGTAAATTACGAGCATTTGCAGAAGCCTTTCTGGACGTGTGATACATAAAACGTTTTATATAATTTGGGTATATAAAAACGATATTTCAGAATGAACTACTTTTTAGTACCAATTATTTTAATGTATACTCATTTTAGGAATTTTAGTAATTTAAGGTTGAGATAAACAAGGTTGGCATTCTTATAACCAAAAACATAATATTAACCTACAAAATCAACTTATATTGGTTACCATTCAGGAATATCGTTATTAATCGCTTAGATAATTATAACGTTAAAATATAAATTATTAAACTGTGATTGTATTACGTAAAATAACCTAAAAATGTATTTCTTTTGTCAATGTGACAACTATCCAGTGGGAAATATGGTGACACATTTAGTTATATTTTTGCCGGCCTAAGCCGACAAAGGCTAGTTAATCACTTTTTTGCCAGCCTAGGCCTGGAAACAATAACTTTTTGACTGTAAATGACGACCAGAAAATCAACATCTATGAACGTGGCACAAAAACAAGTAATCGCTGGTTTTGCATCAAAAATTGTTCATCTGGCTGCTATACACTTAGAAAACCGAAAAACTGTAAACGCTGAGTGGTATTCAACAAATCGTTTGCCACATGCTTTGTTTAAAAAACAACAAACATATAAAAAGCAAGAAACCATTCCGCATCACGGCAATGCAAGCTGACACAGAGCACGACCGCCTGCTAATTATTTAGATAGTTTGAAAATCGAATTGGTGTCTCATTCTCCTTATATTGCCGATTTAAGTCCGAGCTACTTCCTTACGTTTCCAAAACTCAAACAACACCAGACGACGCAATATAAGCATTCAAGAATGGAATTTTGTGTGTTCCGGCTTCTGAGTGGAAAGAATGTTGACAATTCGCTTAGACGCATGAAAAAAAAATAGAACATAAAGGCAATAAAACAATTTTTATTTAATTGTAAGTATATCTCGTTTACTTCTATGTGAAAATTAAATCAACAGCCCTCGCAAAACACTAAATTATGGGTTAAATTTATAAAAAGATCTTCAATACCCAAAAGTTATCATTTCGGAGGTTTCGTTTTGAAATGCTTGTTGAATATGAGTTCGGGTTGTTTTAAATACTTCAGCATATAATTTCCTATTGTTGAAGTTGAAGTCGCCAAATATTCCTGCGTAATGGTTTTTATGAAAACAATACAGCGGTACCAAAATATAAATGTGGTCTCAACGCTGATAAAATAGAAAATAATTATTAATTGGTAGGGAACAAGCCTATCCAAAAAAATCTGGTGTGTAACAACATACGATTTTCTCTTACTCATTTTAAATTGAATTTGAATTTATTAACGTTAGTGACTTTCCCGTACACATAAATTATAAACTTTAAAATTAATTTAAAAGCATAAATAATTCATACATTCATAATTTCTTTTATACAAGTACTAAGAGCTTTATAATTAAATTTTGAGCTCATTTCAAGCAGAAATAATTCATAGATTTAAATAAAAAGTGATAAAGTATGTATATAATGCACATAAATCATTAAAATATTCATTTATTTTTATTTTGAGGATTATAATTGGAACGGTCACCCATCCAAGTTAACCGCCAGACAAAACGTTGCTTAACTCTAGAGATTTTTCTCAATAACTCACTTCAACAAATTTTCTCAAACAAACCAATTAGTTCATGAAATATATCATTACAGGCGCAAGAAACGTTGCGAGTTTAACAAAAATCGTTTTAGTCGTTTTCGAAAAAATTGCAGAAAACCTAAAAATCACAAGAATAAAGTGGCACTTCCGGTCATTAGATTTTAACAAAATTATTACGCGGAAGTGCTAATGTGGTAATAAACGTTTGGTTTTCGAGATATCTTGACCACATACGTACACACACACGATACACACACACACACACACACACACACGCGCGCATGCACGCACGCACGCACGCCCTCCTGCCCGCACGTACTCAAGCACGCACGCATGCACGTACGCACGCACGCACGCACACACGCACGCACGCGCGCACGCACCCACGCTGGCACGCACGCACGAGCGCGCGTACATACACAGACCAATTTCTTAAAACATATTTTTCGGACTCAGGGGACCTGAAAATGTGTATTTCCGCTAAAAACTGGACATCGAAAATGTTGACCGAAAACATCACTTTCTCTATACTATATTTCATATACGTAAGAGAAAGTAAAAACTTTAAATCTAAAATGTTGTCAAATGCTTAGCAACTCAATTACTGAACAAGAAGCGCTTGAACCAATAAACTTAGATAAATGCAACTAAGATATCAATCTTCGCTGTCAAGCACAATTTTACAATTCGATTGATTTAGATCTTTCTTGCTTAGCTATTCAGTTAGCTTCAAAATTTGGTAACATATTAGCAGCGTTTAAGCCCATAATTACGTTTTGGTATTTATTATTATTTCAAACAGTGAACTATAGAAGATGTTAAAAATCACTAAAGTAATATTTAAAAGGCATGTTGTCTTATTTTATTTTGTCATATTCGTGATTACTGATGCATGTTGCATGTATGATACGTTGGTATCACAAGTTTTAGTGCAAAATGTATAATAATAATTAAAAATAGTTGCAATTAAATTTAATTTAAATTTAAATATTTAAATATTATTTATAGCCATATCTTAATTCAATTTTAATGCATAAAGTATTCATTTATAGTTTACATAGAAATGAGCTTATTGAAGTTCACTGCAAAAAATTATATGTCAAATTATACAGGATGTCCCTAAAATTATAGGCACCCTCGCTACCATACATTCCTTGATGCAAACAAAGGCTAATTTTGTAATACATATTAGTATTTTAAAGTCTCCGTTTACGAAATGCCGGGTGTCAAAGTTTTGGAGAAAATAATGTTTTTTTTAAATTACGTGGATACCATTTAGTACAAAGGAATAAAACTTGTTGTGGTGTTTTATCTTAATACACTTTATGATGTTATGCTTACAATCAATGTTTGCATCAACCAGTGGCGGAGTTACGGCGTCAGAGTTATACATTTTTCGCCAAATTTATGTTACGCAAATTGAAAATTAAAACTCTTTCAGCATTTTTAGATTGCTCATTCTATTATTCTTATATTTCTTCTCTAAAACGTACAGTTTTCGATATATTTTGTTACATATTGCACATTGACATCAATAATAAAATATCTACAGCAACCACTCCAGGACATATTGAAACATGTGAACGATGACAATTAACATAACATTTAATGTTACCGAATAGTTGCAAATACATCCAAGTAGCTTGCGTTGGATTTGAAGTTGTAAAAGTTAATCAAATAAGAATGTGAGTCTTTTCACTTATTCTGAATATGCAGATATGTGTTTAACTTTGGGTAACTTTTATGAGTACAATACATACATATTTTTTTCTGACAATCTTATTCTTCAGGATAACGTTTTGGAAATGCTGCCCAAGCTGCTAACCGATGTGCTGAAAAATATTCTGATAGACGTTTACCTAGCAGAAAAACCATTTTGGATGTAGATAAGGGAAACTGGAAAATTTGGTCCCTCTACAGTAAACCGCTCTCTTTATCGATCTGTAGGGACTCTTACAATGGAGAATGATATATTGGATGCTGTTACTCAAGCACCCCAAATTAGTACCAGAAGGCTTAATCAATCACTACATTTTTCTAAAAATCCCGTGCATAGTGACTTACAAGAGCAAGACACACACCCTTATCACTTGCAGCCAGTTCAGAATCTTTTACCCCCTAATAACAATGACAGATTGCAATTTTGCGGAAATATGCACATCTTAATGTTGCAGCAGAATTCCACTCACGCGTTAATGACAACCGGCGAGGCAACTTTTACGGGTGTGGATGTGTTTAGCTTTCATAATGAACATGTATGGACTGATGAAAATTCTTATACTGTTCAAGAATATCGATTTCGATATGAATTTGAAATAAATGTATGGGCCGGAATTCTGGCTGGTCGGTTACTTGGTTCGTTAAGATGAAATGGAAATTTAACTGTTGAAAGGCATTTCGACTTTTTAACAAATTATTTTTATTAGTACTGGGTATTTTCGAACCATATATTGAAGATCACCACAAACATGAAGTTATGATTAGTAGCAAAATTACTTAAAATCGCTTTCCAAATTTTACTAAATTTTTAATAGGGCCCAGGCAATGTGCAACGCATAACAACGCTTTAGAGGAGAAATAGAAGAATACTTATATTGTGTAAATAGAAGGAGCGACCCAAAAATGCTGACAAAATTTTCATTTTCCATTGGCGTAACATAAATTTGGTGATAAAGGTATAACCATCACCCTGAAATTGCGCCATTGGTTGATGTAAAAATCAATTGTACATATCAAATCATAAAACGTATTAAGATAAAATACCACACCGAGTTTTATTCTTTTGGAATAAATGATATTCGCGTAATTAAAAAACGTTATTTTTTTCAAAACTTTGGAACCCTGTATTTCGTAAAGGTATGCATTAAAGTAATATCATGTATTACAAAACTTGTCTTTATTTTCATCAAGGAATCTGGGGTGGCGAGGATGCCTATCATTTCAGAGACACCCCATATATCAATGTGGTGCTCAATTTGTTGTCAATTTTGGACCCCTTGTAATAACTAGAACACAGTGAAATAAAATTTCATATCGTTATTATGAAGCTAAGATTAATGCACCTAAAAAGTTACAGTAAACCGGGTGAGGAGTAAGACATTGTAATAAAAAGCGCGTTATTAGCTAACTGAAGTCAAGCTACGGCATCAACAGTACGTCGTATTTTATAAGCCGCAAAGGCAGTTTTAAGCAGTATACTGAACTCATTGTTTCTTATATTTAGTATAGAAATAAAAATTCCACGGGCATTTATATTCATGACATATTTTAGCAAACCTGCATGAAAACAACATCACATCGAAAGTTGCCTAATAACTAATCAAATATTGTAAGTAACTTTCACATTATAAAGCTACCTCCCATTTCGTGAATCTTCGTCAGTCACAATTCTATTGAACATAAATTATTATAGCGTCTCAACAAGGACACACAACACATCATCAATATGTTTATTTAAAACGCTATATTGCACCACGCATTCGTTTGCGGTTTCTTCATTGTCAGTTTCTGTAATTAACTTGGTCGTACATCGCAATCATTTTTGTATTTGCTTTTAATTGCGCGAATGACGTGCTAAGCAAGTATTCAATTTTAATATATAAATAGAGAAAATATTTTTCTTATTAATATCCAGGTATTTGTGACGGACCTGTCTTTAGAGAAATTGATATCATCTAATTAATTGCACACTGGTGATCGTTTGCCCATTTATTATTTTATTTAGGAATATGGATTTATTATTCTATTTTGTTAGGTAATATAACAAAAGTCAGTAAATGTTTAGGTAACACAATTTGTGGTGCAGCATCAATTAGTTCTCGTATCGATCCAAATAATGAGTTTCGTTTCAGTTTAGAGGTTTACTTACCATTTTATTAATTTGTTCAGATAAATGTTATTTGTCATTATAAAGAGAGCTGAAGAATTATTTGTTGTTAATTTTTAAAATTGACATTAGGAATAAAAGATATAAAACATGCAAAATCATAGGTGTAATAATATTAAACATTGACTTGCATATTTCAAGATTTAAAGGAAGAATTCGTGGAAATTAATAAATTGCCTATTCGTAATAGGCATCTTTTTATTAAATTTGAATCAATGCAACCTGATTTGGTGTAAATACACCAAACCCTTATTTTTTTAGATACTAGTTTAACTTTAGCAAATTAAGAAATCTGAACGAATGAATTCCAAAATAAAGATAAACTACGAGACCAGTAACATGTACTGTAAAGCCTAATAGTCTACAATTAGCCAGACAATCGAAGGCTATTGGGCATATATACATATATACAGCCGTGTATGATCTAATAAGAATCCTTGTAAGGGCTGAAAGCTAGATCAATCAGGAACATAAACTTAGATCCTAGCTTAAAAATAAAAATTTTTGAAATTTTATCATAAGATCATTTTTCTAAATATTCTAAGCCGGCCCTGATACAATTGATTACTGTTGACATACGCATTGCTATAACTGTTTACTCTATTTATGAAACATCAACCTAATACCTCGACCTTGATTAAACAAAATTATGTATAATAAATAATATAATGAGAAATTGGCGTATTCATATCTAATATAATAAATTAACAGGTCTTCGCCAAAATTTGTATTTTATTTTATTAAATTAACAATTGTTTGGTAGTTTAACTTTTAAAAGTAATGCCATCATCAGAATTGACATAAAATTAAAATTATTTCATGTTACAAATATAATACTATGATAAAATATAAAATGAACAATAACGATGTAAAAATTAATATAAAACTTTAATTTTTACATCGTTATTGTAAACGAATTTTTTGCAATAAAATGTAAGAATATACAGCTTACAAAGAAATGTATAAGCTTTTTTTTACACATTTGAAACTTACGTTGAATGTTTAAATTGTCCACTGTTTGCTGGTATACAACACGTTAAACCTCATTAAAAACGGTAGCCTACGCGTCCAAAAATACTGGGGAAATTACAAATAACTTCTGCAGATTCTGCAAAGGAGTATTTGATGTCTTTTTATATCAAATTAATAAATAAATGTCTATTACGGAATTATTACGCTTTTAAGGAATGACGGTTGAACACTTTCTCTAAGTAATTATACAGCCTCTTTGCATCAACCCAATTTAAAATACAGGATAAGGATAAAGGTCAACGTACAATCGGACTTTATGATATCATGCCGATCAAAACGTTAAGCGTCAAAACAAAACAGGCCTACTGCAACTATGTCATGAATGAATTAGTACAGAAACGGATAGAGCGAACTTGATTTATGCTATAACGACAAATTACTCTTTAGGAAAAACTATAATCTCTTGATTTCCATTTCTTAATTGGAAAATATATACGAAGCTTCCCCTAATTGCCCTTAAAAGTATACCCATTATGTTAATGATTTTAAAATCCATTGGCAAGCTTAGATCATACTTGCGAGGGTAGATTTAAATCAAGAGAAAGAATTATTTTAAAAGCAGTCCTTTTCGTTTCCAGAAACAAGGCCGTTAACGAAATTATAAAGGCCTGTTGAAAACTGATCACGTGGTTTTAAGCGAACGAACTATAAAATAAGACGCAGTTGTTAGTCATTTTAAAATCGGAGAGATTCATTTCATTAAAGTGTTGACTTCGTTTACAATCGTTTTATATAACAATAATCAAGATATCTGTCTCTTCTCAATCGTTGTTAGCTTCAATATTTTTCGTTACAGAAATGTACTAATTTTCAGTTACGTGTGTCCATTAATCTTAATTTTAAGTTGAACACGTTGTTTGTCCAAATAATGGATAGATTAACTAATACTGAAAAGACAGACAATATCTTAATTTATGGTGAACATATTGCCCCGTCTTGTAAAAGGTAAGCGTTTCTTTACCGTTTACGAATTTTAAAATAGAAATATCAAAATCGTTAGTTATAAAAACCTGGATATCGTTTTTAGTGTAATTGAACGGGTTTAAATTCTTTGTTGAGTAAACTATAAACCAATAAAAATATAGGTTGTTCACATCAATTACCAAAATTAGGAGAGTATAGTTTATACATAAAGTAAACGTACACGTTAAGTAATATATTATTAGGATAGAATGCTATTAATCTACGCCACGTAGATTCTGTCTACACATATTTATTTGTATTCATATTTTTATGCAGTTCTCAAATGTCGACATTTCCATTTTTTCGAGAAAAGTGTTTCAATGGGCTTGGTTAGGACACTACAGTAACGTGATCAAGTTTGTCATGTATTTCTCAAGCATCTTTTATTTATGCCTTGTGGAAAAAAATGCCGGCCGCATAGAAACAAATATCTAAAATAAGTATCTAGTTGTTTTACTTTGCATATCAGCCATAACTGCAAAGTTTCAAGTTTGGTGTTTATGTCTTGGTCATTTTCATTTATTGCATTTAAGTACTATTTGTGTTATAAATTAATTCCAGTAGGATTAATAACTGCATCCATATAAATAAAAGAATAACTTATGTGTAAATGAGTATTGTTTAGTAAATTGGAATTTGCCTTACATTTATTTAATAAAATTTCGCAAAATTCGATTATAATACAATATATCATTTGTACTTTTTCCTCTACAGTATAATAATCCATATATACTTTAAAAAATGCTGGGTACACTTAAGCACTGCAAGATGATGTAACCTGAAACTCTTACGCGCTACGTGTTTGGCAAGAACCAAGAATGTGGGTCCACATTTCCAAAACAGCCACGCAAATAACTACTCGACATCTAGCTAACTAATTATTCCGTATTAGTCGTTCTTATAGTTTCCCACTTTGAAACGGGTATAGGTGTCGGTGTCACTTTTCTTTGAGTCGCAAACTATGGGTACCTTACGAACCGTAGAACAAAATTTTCTTATGAACTTGCTTCAAGAGCATAAAGTTTTCGAAATATTAATAACTACAGTATACAGTTAAACCGTTGTGTGCGTGCCGTACCGGGTAGTAATATTGTTGTACTTGATGTGTACTACCCGTCTGTGTGTTTGAAAGTGCGAAACATATGTTTGTTTCTAAAAATACATATTTATTCCAAAAGATAGAGTTAAATGGGTTCTATTACTTGACGTGACATATTTTAGAACAGTACTTTGAAATCTCCGATAAGCGAATCTAACAGGTAAGCGAAAAATTAAATAATAATACTTGCAAAGAAAAATAAATAAATAAGCAATGAATTTGCTGGTTGTTCGTTTTTTACTATAGTACTTTTTAGGGAGTAGTATTGTTACTGTTTCATGTAAAAGGAATCCCTTATTTTGTTTTAGAATATTTCCATTGAACACGTGAAAAGTTTAAAATAAGATTCATGGTGTTAATCTCATTATGATATCTTGTCACGATCCGATTTCGTTTCGTATCCTATTTTGGCGTTTAATAAAATTGGTACAGTATATAAGTCACATATTATATATTTAAATTGTGCTTCTGCTTTTATTTTCAAACTTTTATTTAATTTGGCCTAACTCAAGTTACACCTATGGTAACTTTCTCGTAATAAAAATTACTTTATTTTGTAAATGATTATTTTATAAATAAATAAATTATCTGTGCTCGTCCTATATATAGTTTCTGTCTGATATGTTCTATACTCTACGGTCAACGATTCGTGGTTGTGTCTTGCGCGCCAGCAATCTTTCCTTTCTAACAGATATGAACTTCACTTTATATTTGACTTTTATAGGAGCTACAAGTGTGTTCCTCTATTAAGTTTAAATTGTCTTTTAATCTAGAGACCCATTTCAAGTAGAATGGGGTAAGTTATTTTCCCGATCTTAAATGAATTCTTAATTAATTCTTTTTCGCTATTCTCATTTATAGTTTTTTTCTTTGGTCTTCCTTCCGTCTTACTGTACAGTTTACATGCGTTTCTTGATGTGCGGGTTTCACAAACCCGCGCGCTCTTCATGATTTGAAGGGCACTCGATGAGCTCGACCATGAAAATCGTGAGATCCTGGCTTCTGAAGGACGAGGACTTTCATTTATTACTACACCGGCTTGACCATCCCGTCCCTAGGACTCCAGAATACTCCGAATTCTGTACTTGCTTCCCCGAAACGTCCTTCTGTGACTCGCGAGATCGCACATACAGAACTGCTCCGATGGGTATTCAATTCATTTACTTTCATTTACTCCGTTTCGATTTACTCTGAGTTATTACGCTTTAATTAATATTTGCTGTTGAAAAAAGCGTTATCTTTATTCTTTCTAATACTTAGTGCCTTATTTAAATTTAACTTATCAAGTCTTGTATCCCAAAACTAAATTTTACTTGTTGCCAAAACTTTATAACTGTAATTACAAAGGTTTCAAGTTAGTTAAAATGTGCTTTATTAATTGGACCTATATATATTCACTTAACGTTGCTTGATATTTTTATCATCTTTTATTTACCTGTATAAACAGGCAATTCTGAAAGCTATCATTTTAATTTTAACAATTTTGATGTTTATGCATTTATACAAATTACCGTCTTAATCCTTCGTTTTGGTTGCAACT
>JAHWXV010507314.1:0-10349 GCA_024586415.1 Phrixothrix hirtus | reverse complement strand
TTTTCAAACATCCGACTAGGCGGAGGGTAATTAGTATTATCGAACACTGCAGATTGAATATCCTCTCGAATGATTGCTGCTGCTGCCTTCAGTATTCTAAGCCTTTCATTATATTATAAAAATTATAAAAACTATATGAAATAATAATAAATATTATATTTTAATGATTAAAATTATTAAAATTATAAATACTTTCATTTTTACTCATGTGGACCAGCCGATGAAGCATTACAAGCCGCATAAGGGTAAATATGAGTACTTTCGATGTTTGAAATTGCGATATCTCTGAAATGATGATTCGTATAAAAAAAAGCATAGAGACAATTTTTGTAGAGAATTTAATAATCTACAACTTTTGTGTAAACTATTTTTACTATAACATTCTCCGTTTGCGATAAAAAGGCGAAAAACCGAAATTTTCCACCTTTGACCTTGAATAACATTTTTAGCAGACGTGGGATCGATGGGGACTTCTGACATTTCATTTGTAATAATGAAATGAAGACCACCAATTTTCAGCTGTATCGTAATTTATGCAAGCTGAAATGCTATTTTGATTAGACTAATATTATTGTATTTGTATCATCGAATGCATTTTTAAAAAATTTTAAATTTTGCTAATCTTAACGTTTTAGAATAATTGTAAAAGTTAAGCTTATTTGGTTTGGTCTGCTCTCTGCTTCTTTTAACTTGTCAAAACATTTCTCTTTCTTTAATTTTGTAGAAATTTCGTCTATTCCATTTTTAAATGTATCTTTGTGTACAATTTCCTTATTGGGATATCGTACTTCTTTTAAACGTTCTGCTCCTTAGATTTTTTTAGATAGACACATTCTTCCATAAAGAGATTGTTTTAACAGGGTAATCTGTAAGCTTGGAGACAAATTGAAAGCAGTGACTGTTTACGTCATTTTAAGAAAAACATTCTTTATGAATATATAATAGGACCACTTGGTTACAGAGTTATTAAACCATTACCAATGTATTTATTTAAGTAACACTACCAAACAACAAAAAATAAAAAATATGAAAACTATTTAGTCAATACTCAAAATGTCTCCTGCCTGCTGAAACGCAAGCCTGGCATTTCGTATTAAATAATCGGTAACTACGAGGGCAATCTGATTAGTGAGGCAACTAACATAGAAACGACGCCATAATCTATGCATGCTTGTCATTTATCAAATCTATCTTATATTATAAGACAGCTGTCAAAGTTTTGGCCAAATACATTGTGTCCTTTATCTTTTGCAGTTGTTTAAAGTAACGTGTTACGTTGTTTTACGGATATGGACAAAAGAAAATTTTGTGCTGTGATTAAACATATTCATATCTTCTACAAAAAACCAAAGAAATTAAAGAAGTTAGATAATGTTCACGGCGAATCTGCGCCATCATTCATGACAATTTATTGCTAGGCGAATGAATTTAAACGTGACCATACGGGTACCGAACATAAAACAAGATCAGCACGTCCAAAAGAGGCTACCACTGACGAAATCGTCATCAAAGTTCATGATGGTGCGTGTGATAGCCGACACTATAGGTATATCTAAAAAACGTGTTGGTCATATCTTACATGAACACTTGGGTATAAAAAAGCTGTCAGCAAGATGTGTGCCGCGTCTGCTAACTGTGGGCCAGAAACAAATGCGCCTAACAACTTGTAAGTACTGTTTGGCCCTTTTTAAGCATAACTCCTGCCGTATTTTTGCATCGATTTATTACCGTTGATGTAACGTGAATACACCACTATATCCCTGAAACAAAAATTCAATCCAAACAATGGGTAGAAGCTGGTTGTAGCGAACCGAAGAAAGCAAAAATGGTTCATCACCTAACAAGATTATGACCGCCGTATTTTGGCATGTTTATGGTGTTATCTTTATAGGTTATCTGCAAAAGGGAAAAATAATCACATGCGACTACTACGCGTCGTTATTGGAGCAGCTGATTAAAAAATTAAAGAGAAAATAACCACATTTGGCGAGAGAAAAAATGTTGTTTCATCATGACAATGCACCGGATCATTAATCAAACACTGTCACGGTGAAATTAGTTGAATTACGTTTCCAAATACTTCGTCATACACCTTGCAGTTCATATTTAGCTCCATTTGACTTTTCTTGTTTCAAAACTTGAAAAAATGGCTAGGTGGAGAGAGATTATGATCTAATGAGGAAGCGATTATATAAACAAATGATAATTTTGAGGCGTTTGATTCGTCCTATTATAGTGAAGTTATTAAACAACTTGAACATCGTTGGAACAACTGTGTCGAGGTAAAAGGGGACTATATCGAAAAATAAATGTAAAAAATTGGAATAAAATACCTTCTTCTGTACTACTTGCCTTAGTTTTCAGACCACCCTCGTAAATGCATATCCTGATTTTGCCGTATACGAATATCTGCGTCCATGATCCGTTGATGTAATTAGTTGTAGTTTCAACTTTAACGTGAAATATTAAATGTTTAAGATGTCCAAATACATAGTAATTTAACGAATTAAAATCGAGAGACCTTGGAAGTCAAGAAACTGGAACATCCTAACCAATTCAGTAATTTGGAGAATTATTATTAAATCACCCCTAAACTTCCCTTGTGGCGGTTACTTCGGATAGTAATCTTTTTGAAGGCAGCCTTTACTTAATATTTTTGTCAGAAAGGTAGGTTTCCGGCAGAGTTGGGTGAGGGTTCTGAGTGTCGTCTCATACGACCTGTTTAATTTGCTGAATAAATGTGAACAGAATTTATTAAAGTAAACTAATGCTTGTTAGCTCGGAAATGATTTTTGTTTGTCAGCGATAACTCAAATACAGCGGCTTTAGTAACTTTTTGTTTATACCTCGTACTAGCTTATTATACGACATTTCAAGTTTCTCACAGCGAAGTTTATTTATGAATACAGGTAACTGCGCCTTCAATTGTTTGTTATTCAAGTATTCAGTTACTTTGCTTGGTGTTACGTTTATCGCAACGATTTTTACTAATTTTAACTTGCTATTATTCGAGTTTGTGACGTTTTATTATTTAGTTGATAAAACCTAGAATTTTTGGTCGTATTTTGATATTAAAAATAATTGTGATAGTTAAAAGATGATATTTTATATATTCTAGTTTGATGGACGGATATGTAGATGTTTGATTTACAGTTCTAACCTAAGGAGAATAATATTTACACAATGTTTTGAATGTATACTAACACGCGATCATTTGAATTCCAGTTCCTAGTAGGATATGACATGTTTCCGTAGAACGTAGCTTAGACACATGCAGGCTAACCAAAGCCAATTCATAACCTACAAATTATATGTCAACAAATTTGATGGAAAGAACTTTATTATTAAATTAAAGTAGGGAATTTATTTACAATAAATGTGCGAAATGATCACTATTGCATTCAACGCATTTGCTAACACTTCGTTTTAAATTCTCCAAAACTTTCTGTAAAATATGATAAATTCAAAGCGTCAATTTGACAGATAATTATCGCTGAGAAAAGATTAAGCTAACATGAATTTTTTTTCATGACTCGCTGGGAATTGAAATTTAAATGATCGCATGCTATAACGGTTGATATAAGCATCAGGTCCAAAAGCACGTAGTGTCGCGCACAAGTCTGAGCAATTATAAAACAGTACTCCAACGAACAGATGGGTAAAATTACAAGTTATTGTCTGACAACTAAAGAATTATTGACTAATCTGTATTTTCAATACGGATCAAGCCGGTGTTTTCTAGTGCAGTTTTTGGTTTTCAGTGTGTACATATTAGTGCTCTAAAAGTGCGTTCTGTACACATAATATACGTTTTGTATTTCAGCAATATTTGAGCCCTGTGCATATCGAAGAAAATCTTTACACCATAAATTAGTGCACAACAACGTGTAAGGGCATTTTGTTGAATGCAGCGTTTAATGGTATGCAACTTATGCCTCACACATAACGTTTGCTTTTGTGAGTGTGCTTGTGTTTTCGTTTAAACTGTTGCGACAAGTGTTATGGGAATTGCTGTAGTTTCTAATAGTGACAACTTTAGATAAGTGACCAATAACTTTGGTAACTTATTCTTTTCTGTTGATCGGAAACAATTAGTTTAAGTTCGAATCGTTGTTAGTTCTCATAAGAAAGCCTATCTGAAGAACTCGGAGAACGAGCGGCTTCTCAATTTTTAACTGTGTGTTTAAATAGTCATTCAGCTACCCCTCTCCATTCATTAAGAAAACAGGGACATGTTTTAAATTTGCGTATTGGGATTGTTTTACATATATAATGAATGCATCATTGATTAAGATGAACTTTAAGACCTACCTCATTGTAATCGGCCCATTAATAAATTTTTTATTGAGTATACAAGTTTTAATGGAAAAATATAGTTCTTAAATTATATCATTTCCCTAAATGTTTCTTAATTCTAACACCCGAATTTGTTTAACCCATTACATTCTTATTCATAATTGGTTGTTAATATAATATCATTATTTGTTTATAACAATGTAATACACTGCAAGGTTGATTAGTGTTTGCCTTTTTAATACATTAAAATTTTATATTTGGTTACAGGCGAAATTGGTCCGAACACTTTCCTCTTTTTTATCAAAATATAAGCCTGTCTGGCTTTAATTCCTAGAATATTCTTATTTAATAAAGATTCTTTTAAGACAATTAGATATCTATTTAAATAATTTGTGATTGTCAATTTCTAATTCTCTTGTATTTTAATTAGCAAAATTACTTTTTACATTAAATACTTTGCAAAATTATCATGAACATTTTTGTAGTTTTAAAACAGTTTTTTTCGGTACAATAACATGGCTTATATAATTTTAATGATTGTTTACAATGAAAAGAATGAAATTGTTTTTCTTGGCACTCGCGTACTTAAATTTGCCGAACTTTAACGTGTTAGCACCCCGAACTTGTAATTAGCCAATTCTTTGTCACTTGGCATAATTAAAAAAAAAAGTGCAATGAATTGACGCAGCTGCTTAACACGTTACAGCCTTCCTCGCTGGGATGATGCATAATCGTGCTGAAACCATATGTTTCAAATTAAGTCAAAGAATGCATCTTCAGGCACATCAAATAGCACATTTTGAAGAACCTCTTTCTAGATGTAAGCATTGTAAGAGTACTTGATTGTTGAACAATTCCCTCATACGTTGGCATTGTGGTCTTACTTGATGCGGATTTTCCAACTACTATACGTAAATTATTTCGTCCCTTGTAAATGTGCATTCATCTAACCTCAAAACTGTTATTATAGACTGCGAAATTGTCAACAATACCCAGTGGCCGAAGTTCAAGTGCCTGTGAGTTTGTGAATGGTACGAATTCATCATTCGCCAGACAAAGTATTGAGAAAGTTTCAAATTATGTGAAATACGTCGGGCGGTAGTAGCTATTTCGCTAATTATTTTTGCAATAACATTTTTTTCGCATTTCACACTTATTTCATTTGTATGTGTAACATAGTCAGTCTTCCTAAGTCTAAGAAATGTCTAACAAAAATTTTATAATTAGGTTTAAGTCTTTTGGGATATCTTGCTACTTCTCAAGCGTTGCCATTGCAAAAGTAATAAAAAAACACCATATTCTTGTTAGGTAAATATATTCATTTTAGGTAATAAACGCTTTTATTTAGTAGCTCTATTTTTAATTGACTGATAGTAAATTTTTTCCTGCATTCAAAAGTTTAATTTGATCGCCACTATTTCATTTTCAAATATTGAGAGTCCGATAACCTCAGAACAAAGAGGCATTGGAGTCATGTTTATGTAATATGGCTTATGTAATCTTAGGTGTCGGTCGGTTTGATATAAATATTGTAGGTCACACAGTGGACGGAACCAGGGAAACTAAGGAATTTTTGCTGTTTACATCTTCCTAAAGCAAATAAATCTACCAGCTCACAGCTATTCTATTCCAGAAAAGAACAACTACGTCATCCCGTGTCATAGATGCCGAACCTGGAGGTACACGCAGTGTTGTACTTGGGCGTTGCCGTATTGTGGTAAATGTTGCGTTTTCACTAACTGCGCGTATTGTGTCGGAACTCACCCTGCTAGTTATAAAGAGTACTCGTACTACCCCTAACCTAGGCCAATACAACAGGTAGTTAGACCTACCCGTACAAGATGAACCATCTCCTACGCCGAAGCAGTTCAGCAATAACTGACATTCACAGACACATCAGAAGAAACAAGCAATCAGAACGAACTATGGATGCTTCAAAGAGTCGCAATGGAAAACGCCAACTCTCCGTCCTTTACGTTCAATCTCAATAAGCTACTTCAAATAGAAAGTGTTATAGTCGATTCCCAAGAGGTCACTTCTACTTTAAATAAAGGACTCACCAAAGTCCTAATCCTCTTACTGGACGTTCATACAGTGCTTAGTTACCTAGCACAAAAACCGTAAAACTCGTCTTGCGTATGAAAAGCCAAAAGTTCCATAGAAACCAAGTAGCCTAATGACGGAAGTATGCGATAGGAAACTTTTCCGATGCTCCAATGTCATTAAAACGATTAAAGCGGGTTGTTCGAAGATGCGCAAAGATTTGCAGAGATTTTGTAACATTTTTGAACCTACAAATTTCCGAAATAAATAAGGTTATCACGTTAAAGTGGCACCACCCGCTTTGGTGACTAAAACGGAAATTTTCTGAAATATCGTTAAGTGAATCTGCGTACGAGATTAGATATTTCGCAGATCACTTATTTAAGCGATATTCCATCGCTTAGATTAAACATTAGAAAATTGCAAATAGTTTCTTTTGTTGCAGTGAGTGATTCAGAACAATTATTTCTTCCTAGAATATGCATACATATAGTTGTGGGTAAGAAAATTTAAGAAGGCTGGTTCAACAATACAAAAGAAGCCATCTATGAGAGAAAATTCTGTTCGAACGCTAGAAACTATTCAAGCAAACAGCAATGTTGTAGTTAGGAGTTCACAAGCTTCTGCACGCCGTCATGCAGTTTTATTGCAATTTTCAACAATTTATAAAAACTTGTAAATGGTAAATAGTTATGGACAAGTATTTGATAGAGCGCTTAAACTTCTGTCGTTAACAGCTAGATCATATAGAAAATGATCAAAATTTTATGAACCACCCTTGGATGCAAAATGAAGCTCATTTTCGTACTTCTGGCGGCGTTAATAAGCACAATTTTTGATATTGGGTAAGTGAAAACCCCAAATTGCTGTATTGGAAGTCACTTCATAGTACAAGTTTGTCAATATGGTGTACGACGTCATCACTATTAGCCTATATTTTGTCGACAATGATGACCAAAACGCTTTAACCGTAAATTTAGCTCGGTACATTTCTATGATTGAGACATTCCTCCATCAATAGTTTAATCGATTTCTTCTAGTTACTTACACTTAGTTTTATCAAAATTGGGCAACGTCGCACACAGCAAGAGCTTCACTGAGTGTTATCTCGATCCTTCTATGATCGCATAATTTCTAAGAATGGAACAATTCCTTGGCCTCCAGGATTGCCAGATTTTTCGCCTTATGACTTGAAAGCTAAAGTTTACGCCCAGCAACCACAAAGCACTGCTCAGCTGAAGCGAATTATTCAAGAAGAAATTAGTAGAACTGTGTTGAACTTCCTGTAATGCACAACTTACCATCAAGATTAGAAGAATGTTTACGAAGGCTATCTTGAGAATATTATTTTCAAAAAATGAAATACTTTTTAATGTAGTTCAATAATAACGTTTTTGTTTGTTTCAATAGAATATTTTTTGTTGCCATGCTTTCGAAATAACCCGTTTCCGTGGCGCACCCTGTATTAAATACTGTAACAAAACTAGTTAATTGTTCTACAGTGTTTACTTAAATTCACCTAATAATTTAGGAGTAACTATATACACTAATTATAGTTAAATATTTGATTATTTATTTAACAATCCATTAAAATCAAACATTTATATTTTTATTTATGTATATTTATATTTATATCAGTAATGCACAGTACAAGATTCTGACAAAAACTAAACTAGGAGAATTTAATATGCAGCTTATATAGGAAATACAAATTCTAGAAATAAAACAGAAATAGAATATTCCAGAATATTACTTATAATAATGATGTAATGCTATGACTCATTATTGACTTAATTGAATTGACAGACATAAATTACTGCAATGAGTCATTTGCAGATTACATCATCTATTTTACTATAAACAAAACATTCTAGACGATTCTAGAATTTTCCATTTACTGTTTCCAATTTTGGTTGCACTGTCCCCTCCTTAAGACTGTTACGTCCGGTAACAATGATCTTAGACTTTGCACTTGCGATGGTTCTATTTTCGTTGTCGAATGTCGGAATCTGCACTGCGATCCATACTTGCAGTCCATTCGTTGAAGAAATGGCAGTCCACAGATTTTGTCGCTGGTGGAATTCCATTTGGATTCCAACTGCACACCAGGATCTTGACACTAGTGCCACAAAACACTACTTCCAACATGCTACGTACCACACGCCAATTAAGATGGTCTAGGCCACAGCTGAGCTTTGGTACCGCTAACTTTCTATTGGCGCCGGCACAAATATGTTCCTTTAAATCCCATAACGCCTTCCACAAGTCTTCATAACGTGGCTTTTGATGAGACAATGCTTTCGTCGCAAGGTAATAAATACTTCGTATACCTTGGCGATGACGGCGTAGTAAGTGACATACGTTACCAATTTCTGACTCTTGTTGAAGTATTTCTTCTACGCCACCATACCTCTTCTTAAACTGAATTGCGATGCCACGGGACATTCTGACATCCTTAGCGACACACTGGGCTAAGGGGTATTCCTCTAGTACATTAAACAGATCTCTGTACTCTTCATTGGTAACCCCAAATCTAGCTTTGCGGCGTGCCGAATAGGTTGTCATAAAGTCAGTGAATGATTTTTCGGTGTTTTTGACACCTAGTTCTTCCACTCCGAAATGGTTCTCCCTTTTCACACACTCTTTTTGTCCTGGTTCTGCGTTCCTCCCAGCAAATGGGGCTAACTGTTCATATGAACCACTTTGGGCTTTGCTCTGGGTAATTTCATAATTCGGTAGATTACATCGTTGATCCTTTTTACCACTTTATACGGACCTTCCCAAGATCTTTGCAATTTGGGGGATAGACTTCTATGACGCTAAGGTTGGTACTACCAGACTAGATCATTCGGTTGAAATCCTCACGTTTTGGAATTTACATCATACTGGACTTTCATTCTATCGCTGGCAATCTGGATGTTACTAGGAACTCTCTCACGAATAGAATATAGTTTCTTTCGTAGGCTTTTAGCATACGCATTTCCAACGACCTCCTCCTCTCCAGGCTTACTACCAAATTCCAAATCACACGGAAGTCTAATTTCACGCCCAAACTACATTCTAGTTGGGGTCTTTCCTGTCGTTTCGTGTACGGCTGATCGATATACCATTAGGAACAAATGCAAGTACTGGTCACAATCTCTTTGATGATCCGAGACAACTTTCGACAAATATTTTCCCATTGTACGATTCATGCGTTTTAACATTCTATCTGACCCTGGGTGAAAATCAGTTGTTCTGGTTTTGAATATTTTCAACAGTTGGCAGAGACTTTGGTAAATAAGGCTGACTCCAATTTCTTCCTTGGTCTGAGTGTAATTCCAAAGGAATCCCAAAACGGATAAACAATTTTTTTACCAAGGTCCCGGCCACTGTAAATGCATCTTGATTAGGTAGAGCATATGCTTCAGTCCATTTACTAAAATAGTCCATTGGAACCAGAATGTATTTGTTACCTGCTTCGGTTTCTGGAAATGGACCAGCTATATCAATGGCGACTCTTTCAAATGGACGGCCTACATTATATTGCCGCATCGGTGCTGTTCGCCTCTCGAATGGACCATTCCCAGATGCACAGATTCCACATTTTCGACACCAATCCTTAACATCATCCTTGCAGTTCATCCAATAGAATCTTTCACGGTCCTTTTTCAGAGTTTTCTTTACTCCCATATGCCCTCCTGATGGATCATCATGCAACTGTCGTAGAATCTCCGATACTCTGTTCTTTACTTCCATCATCACTCTCCTAGGCTCTCTCTAAAACGCCGTCCTGAACTTACAAGGAGTCCCATTGAGACCAATATTCTTTAACAATGGGATTAAATTAGATCACTTCCTCTCCCATTTTAATAGCACCCTCAGGTCTGGGTCATTTTCTAGATCTTGTCTGACATTATCTAGGTTCCAATCATCGTTATTTACAGTAGTACGGTTGACAAGAGGATCTTCGGCTTTTGACTCCAACCGAGTACAATGCTTGCAATCTTCTGTGCAAGGCCGTCTTGATA
>JAHWXV010507283.1:0-15067 GCA_024586415.1 Phrixothrix hirtus | reverse complement strand
TGTATATGTTTTATAAACGTAATCTATAAATTTAGTTTATTTCATAATTGCTAAGAGGGGTAAGAATTAAAAATATTTTTCAAGTCAGTGTATTAAAAATGTTTAACAAACTTATGTGACTCCAAATATTGTTGGCACAAATGAACTCTGTTTGTATTAAAATACACACAATTGCCATATTTCTCAGGTTGCAATACGTGCGTTTTAAATAAAACAGAATCAAAATACAAGTATTAATAAAATGTTTGAAGGAATTACACATTATTTTCACTCTTGATATAAAACCTTATGGTTTTTGAGGTTAACGTCCTTATTTTTATTATTATTATTAAGAAAGTACATTTGGTATATGGAAAGTCTAGGGAGAGGGTTAAGGCATAATTAAATAACATTTGAATTCACAGCTATAGAGTGCTCAAAATATACCTACAAATCTGAACAACTTTAAAATTAAAAATCTTCACTTTTTTAAATGCCACTCCCTATATATTTTTCATGATTATTGTAGCTTGTCATAAACTCTACAACGTTTGCTAAATATATGCTATATACCTCTAGATTGTTTTAGAGATACTTAGATTTTTGATTTTTTGATATTTCCTGTTTTTTATTGAAAGCTTAAATTGCTGTCGCCATAGATAACAAAAGAAGACTATCATGTCAAATCTGAAAAAAATTGCCTTCTTGCAAAAAGGTTTGCAGAATGGAATATCCCGGAACGTGAACACCTACTAAAGCTGCATTTCAAAATTTAATGGAGAGATTTAATGCTAATGGCAATGTTGATTAACCAACTCGTAAAGATGTTGGAAATTTTACTCTATGTTGAAGAAAATCCGCCTATTAGCAACCGCAAATTAAATTAACTAGTTGAAAACTCGCAATCTACGATTAATAGAACTACAAAAAATATAAATATCATTCATATCATTTAGAGTTACACCAAGAATTAAATGATAACGATTTTGAAGGACGAGTAACAATTTGTAATATGATCCATTTTTATTTTATTTCAAATTCAAATTTCTTTATTAACATGGGTTAATGCCTAAAAAATTTAAATCGAACAAAATAATTAATTTCCTAATTTTTTATACATGTAGCGCTACCACCCTCCTGGATAAGCCGAGGAGTTTGGCAACTACTAAACTAAACCATTTTCTAAAGAAATTATAAGTTTTTATTCCTCTAGTTTGGTGATTTCCTTGGTCTTAGGTTGTGCTATTTGACTTTTGTGCTGTTTGACTTTTGATGGTGGTTCTCGATTTTGTTGTGGGGATGCTGCTGGTTTTAGTGATGATTTCTGTATTGACGAAGTTTATGGGATGCAGGTGGCTTCTTACCATCTGCAGTGGTGATAGGTTGGTGTTGTTGTTATGTTTAGAGGTTATAAGAAAAGTCTAAAACATAATAATTAAAAGAAACTTAAAGCTAAGTGAGTTCTCCGGTAGTGACCCTCAGTAACTGCATTACTGGCATGTCCCTCACTACAGCACTTATCCAGCACTTTGCGCTAGGTTTTTTCAGAAAAGTTTAAAAAGGTTGGGAAGTAAAATCCACTTAACACCACTAAGTATCGAAAATATCTTAGAACGGAGGTAGTGGCTTTGGTGAAAGATGTTGAGATGGTGGTGTTTTTAAGGTTCAGTCTCTTTTGTTAGACTATGTGTGTAGTAGAATGGAAAGAATCGGTGTCAGTCACGTTGTTCGTATGGGTGTATTATGTATTGTTTGATGTATGATTTGTGTTATGTATTGTTTGATGTGTGGTTTATTGATTTATTGATGAGGTTTGATGACGTTGTGTGTTGAAAACAATGAAATATTTGTGTTTGTGAGTTTGCATTTGTGTGTATATATGTGAGTGAGTTTGTTTATGTTTGTGTATTAGACTAGGTGTGTGGTAAGAATGAGTGTCAGTCACGTATGTTTGTATGGGTATATTATGCATGATTTGATGGATAATTTGTGTTTTGTGTTGTTTGACGTGTGGTTTATTGATTTATTGATGAGGATTGATGGCGTAGTGTGTTCAAAACAATGGTATATTTGTATTTGTGAGTTTGTATTTGTGTGTGTATATGTGAGTGAGTTTGCTTATGTTTGTGTATTTTAAGATGTGTGTGTGTGTGTGGTAGTACAGAAAGATTCGGTGTCAGTCACCACGGCTGTGTAGGTGTGTTTTGTGTTGCGTAATGGTTGGTATGTGTTTGGTTGATGGTGAAGACAGTTTTATGCGGAGCCACCATGCAAGGAATGCATGCGGAATACAGTGATTGATCGCTATAGTCATTTATCCCCGTGGATGTGTAGTCCTTGCTAGGATCGAAGCTTTTTGCGTAAGTCTGTTAAAAATGTCAAAGTCATGTTTGTTTGCCAGGTATTCTAGTAGTGTCTTGTTGCATAGTTGTGCCCTTAGTGGTTATAGGTGATCGTCTGTCATTGCGAAATCTAAAACCACGTGTTCGGGTGTTCCGATTGCATCGCAGTCACAAGTAGGTGTTGGTTGACTGTTGATTTTATGTAAGTACATTGGATACGGTCTGTGTTCTGTCAGAAAAAGGATGGTCCCACTGGAAGGGCAGAACCAGCTATTTCTTTGATAAAATCTCACATTAGGCATCAGTAGGTGTGTCCTTCTACCTGTTGTAGCGTTGTCCCATTCTTGTTGCCATTTCGTTAATATGTGATTTATAATGTTAGATTTTGTCAGAGTCCTTTGGCCCAGTATGGCGTTAGCTTTTTCTAGATCGCCTTTTTTAAGCCAGTACCTGGCTGCTGTCTTCTTGATTTGCAGATGTGTAGGTACTATACCCAGAATTACCAGCAAAGGGTCGAGAGACGTAGTGCCAAAGGCCCCAGTAATTCTGAATATTGCACCCCTCTGTGTACTTCTTTATGTTAACGATGTTTACTCTGTGTACCCAGGTACTAGCAGCGTATCTTACAGTAGCCATCAGGACATTATTTAAGTATAGACTTGCACTTGGCAGAGGGATCTTGTAGTCTTTCTGTGGAATTCCGGCTATCTTATGTATGATGTTTGTTCCTTTCTCGCATGAGGTGTTTATGTGTGTCAAATAGTTCTGTTTCCCATCAATGGTCACTCCCAGATATTTGGTGCATCTGGCTACAGAGATCTTTATGTCATCTAGTGTAACTGCTAGGTTCCTCTGCAGGGTTCCCCTGTTTTTTCCGGTGATATTTTTAACTTTATCTCTGAGCACCAGTTTTGAATCCTTTTGAGCATGAGATTGATCTTTGTTTCTAAAGATCTTCTGGATTCAGCTTCCAGAAGAATGGTCATGTTGTCTGCGTATGTGATAATGTCAAGTATTGTCTCGTCGTTTTCCATTGTCAAGAGCAGGTCGACCAAAACGGTGTTCCAAAACAGCCATCCACAAATGGAGCCTTGTGTGCAACCCTTTGTGATTCGCTTGGTGACACGGTTCTGATTGCTGTTAATGGTTACATATCTGTCTTGGCAATAGCTTAGTACTGTTTGCGTAAGGTCTTTAGGGATGTTATGTCTGTGAAGCGCTCTGATGAGCGATGGCCACCATTGGTTGTTAAAGTGCCACTAATGTCTACACAGATCAGTGCCGTGTACTTTTTAGAACTAACGAGATTGTATGTAGTAGCTGGTTGATGGCGTCTTCAGCTGATTTGCTTTTTCTAAATCCATATTACTTGTTGCTCGGGGTGTCTGTCAAGTGTTGTGTTAGTCTGACTTTGAGTATCTTCTCTTGTAATTTGCCCACTGTGTTTAGAAGACAAATCGGTCGGTATGTTTTGAAGATCTTTCCCTTGTCCTTTCTTAATGATTGAAATATTGCATTGTTTCCAGTGGTTTGTAATTTTACTCTGAATTATGCATTCATTAAATAACATTTCAAATATGGGTTTTAGTGGGTCTTTAAGGGCTTTTAGTACTTCGTCCTTGATTTTGTCTGGTCCGGGTGCTTTTTATTTTTGTGTGAGCATCTGTAATTTTAGTCGTGATGGGTGGTGTCAAGTTTTGATTAAGTGGTGTTGAGTATGTGGTTTCTCGGAAAGTTCTTTGTTCGAAAGTGTCTGTCGTTGGATTGTCATCAGGTAGTAGGCTATTTAACAGGTAGGTTATTGTAACGTCCCATGTAGTTGTGAAAGTCCCATCCTCTTTTCGTAAAGTCTGTATTTCTGTGTTAGTTTTGAGTTTGTCTGCCGACAGTTTATACGGCAGACCACAGGGATTAGTTTTTAGCTCCCTCTCTGCGAACGAAATCCAGCTGTTTATTTTCATTTGGTAGATTTCGTTTTTGTAGTGCACTTTTAGGTTTCTATAAACTGCTAGGGTATGCGTTCGCAGGTCCGGGGCTATGGCATTTTGATAATCTATCTGTGCACATCGTACGTTTTTCCGGAGGTCAGTCAAATGAGAGTTCCAAAGTGTGGCATCTTTTATTGTTTTGGTTAAAAGTTTATTATATTCGTGAATGTTGTCATTGGCTCTAATTAGGGGTGGTGGAATATATATGTGCTATAGTAACATCCAGTTAGCTTTGATAAATAAGCAAATTCAAGAAAATACGAAATTTTTGTCAAAAACAATGTTTTCGGATGAGATTACTTTTAAAAGTAACAGTATAGTAAATCGCCATAATATACATTATTATGCAATGTACAATCCAGCTTGGATACGAGAAGTAAAAATGCAAAGTCATTGGACGATAAATGCATGGAGTGGTATTTTCAATGATCGTGTTATTGAGCCTTATTTCTGTAATAGATTATTAAATGGTTTTACCTATCTCAACTTTTTGCGCAATAAGCTACCTAGATTCCTTGATACATTCGATGGTCATGAAAGGCAGAATATGTGGTTACGACAGGATGGAGCTTCCACACACCATCGTCGTGATGTCAGACTCATTTTAAATGAAAAATTATCGAGAGAAATAGATTGTACGTGAAGGTTTTATTGTGTGGTCGCCTAGATTTTGCGATCTCACTCCACTAAACTTTTTCTTTTGGGGCTATATTAAAGACAAGGTATATGTTAATGAACCTACTACACGCAAGACATTCAAGTGAGAATAAAATGCGCGTGTAGATCTATTACTCCAAAAATATTGTAAATAGTACAACAGTCTATACCCAGACAATCAAATATGTGCATTCAAGAAGATGGGCACTTATTTGAACATTTGAACAATATTAAAATTAGAACCTTTGTTAAATATGTGTTTGTTGTTAAACTAGTTTACTTCATATATATTTAACATTTGCATATAGTCATGTTTCAATATAAGTATTATTTTGCTTTTTGCTTTTCCAAGCTGCTGTAATCAAATCAAACTTTCGATAAAAAGCAGAAAATATTAAGATATCGAAATATCTTTAAAACTAGTGAGGATAAGTATAGCATATATTTAACAAAACCTGTACAGTTTTTGATAAGTTACAATAGTCATAAAAAGGGCTATTTAAAAAGTGACGATTTTTGACTTTGAAGTTGTTCAGATTCGTAGATATATTTCGAGCACACTGTAGTTATAATTCAAATATTAATCATACTCTAACTCTATTCCTGGATTTTACACATACCAAATGTGCTTTCTTAATTTATAAAAATAAAGATGGCAGCTGGAATTAAAAACACACCTAAAAATACGTTTTTTTCAGAAAAGTCTTAACTCAAAAACTATAAAGTTTAGAGAGGTCTTAATAAAAGAGTTTCCATATTTCACGCTGAACGCAAAAACTGGTTCATATATAGGGTGTTCTATTTAAAAAAATCGAACTTTTTGAAGTACCACTTCTAACGAACACTCTGTGTAATACTCAGTCGGTAAAAATTAAAGCGTTTGTATTTAATATTTATAAAAATAAATAGTTTCGATTTATAATTAAATATTTTTATATCTGTACAGGGTGACCAAAATTCAATGTTTTAATAGGGAAACCCGAAAACTACAAAAGATAGAAGAAAAGTAATGTAGCACTCCTGATCTATTTTTTATGGATAAGCTCAATGGTAAAAACCAAAATCTGCTATCATCTTTTGTTTTTGAGCTTTAACGAAAGCTCGAATTTTCATCATTTTAAAAAACATCGATATTACAGTTATTTTTGAAATTAGAAAAAAATCGTTTTCACATTCTAAAGGCACTTTTTTAGGGTAAATAAGATGGAATTTACAGATTTTAAATATCTATTAGTTTATTAGTTACGACAAACTTGTGTTTTTTAAATATAAATCATAGTTCGTTGTAACATATTTGATAGAATTTTTTACATTCTTTTCAACGATATATAATATGTGGTGTCAAAGTTTAAGGGTTCCATAAAATAATAAAAAACACCAATTTATTCTAGTTACCCGAGTTATTTTCAAAATTGTAGGTTACTATTATTATCAAACTAAGTGTTAAAAGTGCAACTGCAATTTAAACATAAGATTAGTTGATTCAAGTGGAAAATAATATTCAGTTATGAAGCAAAGTGAAAAATGATATTCGAAAACCAAGAAAAGTTTGATATGCTGGAATACTTTATTCAAAGTAATAATAACTCTTATATTGCATTTGCAGCATATTTTAAGTGCCACATTACTTTTTTCTATCTTTTGTAGTTTTCGAGTTTCCCTATTAAAACATCGAATTTTGACAAACAATAGTTTTTTTGAATACCTTTTTCCATGTTATTGTACTTCTTATTCTATTTTTGTTTTAATCTATGATTTTATGTTTAGTGGTATAAAAATAAAACAATATTTTCAATTACTATTGTGTATTACATAAAATATTCATTAAGTGATATTATATTTCCACTTTTTGTATGAAATTCCATCAATGAAATATATATCTTGCTTTATTATAATTGCTATATTATAAGATTTAGAAGGGTGCTTAATGCCAGGAATACCAACATTCGCTGATATTCAGTAAATACCCTTTATAAATTAATAATGCCTTATATATAAATTTTGTTAAATCATTACTACTGGAAAGTCAGGCTAAATTTGTCGAGTTTCCAGCACCGGATTGACGATATTAGGGCCTACCTGGAATTATTCTTTAAATGGTCCTCCAATAATAACACTTTGTTTAATTCTACATAGTTATATATGTATGTATGTAGGTACATGTATATGTGGCCAGGGACACACCGAGAAATTTCCGGTACTCCCAAATATCAGTACGCCCCTGCTAATCTCTAAAGAATATTTCACATATACAGCTAATTTATAAACACATAAAATAAAATTAAATTTAAAAATTACCGGAGCCTAATTTGATTTCATAAAATCCGTAAAGCTGATATAAATATAAACAAAAATTCACAATTTGTTTTATATGTACCTACTCTTTCCATAGGAAATAAACATTTCTGTAGACAGTGTGGCAGAAGTTGACCAAGAACTACAAAAATGCCTTCTTAGAATCAAGTTTGTACTAAAAACATTCAGTTCTAGAAACCTTTAAAAACAAATTTGATTGAAATGTGTAAAATAGCAGCTAAAAAAGTTAAAATTACTCTCAAAGACAAAGCTATATAGCTATAAAGACAGATTTATCTCTTTTCAAGATTGTTCATAGCATCCAGAAGCAGATTTGATATAGATATAAGAAACAATTTGAGTTACTATGAGTTTTCAGCATTACCGAAGTCATTGTTTGCAGTTGACGAGGGTTTAGACAATTGTCTAGTTAAGTACAAATTAATGGATGCTCTTGAAGCAATGCAAACAATACCTATCAAAAAAAAACATGATGATCATGGTTTCACTACACCTTTAGTTTAAAAGACAACAAAGAGCTACAGGAAAAAGCTGCGATAGTTGTTGACATGGTCCTTCTTCATACTTATGACAAATTTAACACAATGATGACATGCTGTGACCTCGGTGCAAGTTCAGCAAATGAATTGAGCAAAAATTCAGCAGTTACAGTGAGGCCCATGTTGTTTTCAACTCTTACAAAGAAAACTTATTGAAAAAAGCGATGAGATTGATTTGGTAAAAAGACTTGGATCTAATCTAATATAAAATCAGACCAAAAATCAATATTCCCAGTATACCAATGAATAAATTATTGGCGCATGATAAGATGGACGATGAACTAACAGAGTTCCTTTTCGATTAGATTCTTCAAATTGGGTAACTAATAACAAAATTGAAGGGACAAAGCATCTTGATCACACAGCGATGTTGTATCCTATCTTTAAAGTACACAGAAGGAGGTGGATACAAGATTATATTTCATGCAGCATATTTAGTACAGAGAGGAATTACAACTACTCATGTGTTCTCCTCTGATAGTGATGTTTTAATTTTGGCACTAAAGCAATATTCCCAACTTTCACAAGAGTTTTCATTTTTCCTTGGATTACACATTATTTCAGGAGTATACATAATGAATTATTTATTCATAACAATATTTTTCATTATTGATAAATTTCATTACAGTACTCAGTGATATAATGAACACATTACGACACTAAGTTTCATAATGAATGTCATTATGACACTCAAGTAGGCGTTTATAAAGTTGTTATTATGACATGCTAGCTAGCACATACACAAAATTAACATGTAAAAAACATAATCTTTATTTACATTGTAATGTATCTATACCATCACTACGAGTTTACCGTTTGCATATAATTAAGTTAATAAATTATAAGGCTAATCTCTGTCACAGTTTCACCTTGACTGGTAAATATTCTTTAATAATTTCTGAGTATTCATTTGAGTATGTCCTGTACACATGTACTTATAATTTCTTTTAGGTCGAATGTGCATGAAATGGGGATATTTAAAAGTTGAAAATTCGTTTTGGATATGTTTAAATATGTGTAACGTAGTAAATAATTCTTTTTCTTATATTTGTACTTCAGAAATGAAGATTGGTGTTAATTAATAAGTCTAATTTAGGAAATTCATTAAATATAATTTATTTATCCAGTATGTGCCGCTGTCTAGGGACAAAAGTTGTGAATATAAATTTTGCTTTGGAACTTTGATTTGGATAAAATACATTTCCTTATCTTACGCTTCTTTTGTGGTAATTCTTCAGTCGTAGACTGCCTTAAAAATGCACACTTGTGCTTTGACTTTGTTAAGATACAAACATACGATGTGAAGTGTCGATTATTCTTTATTGCTGTAATTTAAAAACAAGCATTGTTCATTTCGATACAACGGTAAGAACTAATTAGGTTTTTTCTATTTAGTGAATTAATTCGTTTTGGTCTATTCTTTTTAGCTTGACTGGTAGGATATATTCCTCTATTTCTACTCGCTAGGTTATTATGGGTGATCTAAATTAATTAAATGCTGAATGGAAGATATACTGGTTGATGGTCTGTTAATTCTAGATGGACACAGAAGATGCTGTGTCGACGGATGAAGAAGATCTTAAGGTCGTGCAAAAAATCTTAATTTCTATCACTTCTAATAAACTGTTGGGGCAATGTTTTCGACTTGTCCAATAGCTTCGTATTCTGTTTGCGCACATGTGTCTTTACTGATAGACATCAATGAACATGTTCAATTTCTTTTAATTTCCAAACTAAGTATAAATTTCTACATAATGTATCAATAATTATTTGCAGCCTTTCTAATTTAATTATGTTTTAAAATTTTAAAATAATTGTGCCACCTTGCTTTGCTTACCGTGTTATTTGAATTAAATATTTAATAGCCTTTCAATAATTGTAAAATAAGAAAAAAACTTCTTTACTTTTCAGATTTAAAAAATATTGGTATTAAATTCTTTGATCATATAAGAGGTACACTCGATAACTTGTAGCATAGGTATGAGTTTCTCTAGAGAAAAGACATGAGATGCTAGCTTTTAACACTCATTCTATAGTTTAACGTACTTTATTTTTATATAGTTTTTTTTCCTGTTACAGCTTTTGCATAATTGGTTAGCATATACTTTTGCATTGTTTTTAACTCGTGTTCATACCATGCTCACTTTAATGATTAACTGATTCTTGTAATTTAAATTGACGCTATTATTCTCAATGCTCATTTAATAAATAATTAACGCTATTAAATTCTTTAAATTTACTTTTCTTGTTAATGTATCTTATCCTTTCATGTCATTTGATAGTATGTTCTGTTCTACATAATTTATTTAGTGATGCTAAATTATTTAACGTTGAGTTAACGTTGTACTGTACCCATTATATACGAGGTATCGTCAAATAATTGTAGGTTAGCTTTGATCTATAAAAAGCATTTCATTTATCCTGTTTGATTGTTAGATATATCCTTTACTAGGATTTATAATTAATGTTACTGAGTCTTGCAATTGTAATTCAATGATTCTAGGTTGGCTTTGATCTACTACTACTACTACTACTACTACTACTACTACTACTACCAATTATGCCATTCCCTTAGCGGGGTAGGCAAAACCCAATAACAAGCCTCCACCTTCACAACCACAGCATGCGCCCATACATCAACCCCTCTCACTTAGTTTTGATCTGTAAAAAGCAATTCAGATATCCTTTTTGATTGTCAATGCGTCCCTAACCAGGACATAAATTTACCATTATTACTTACTTTATTTTATTTGTTTATATGATATTATGCAATTTGTGTATATTCTACTGGGTGTTTGAATAAATACCTACTTATTTGTTGAATTATCTTGTTGTAATTTCACAGAGCTTCCTTTTACCTAATTTACTTTTCTTTAGGTTTTCTTAGGCCTACAGTTCCAGATTCTGAGTTCCTGTTGCAAATAAGTTTATCTTAAGTGAACATCTTGTCGTTCAGGTATTTCTTGTTACTGTAAAAGTGAACAACTGGCGCCCTACTTATTCTCTACTTTACTTTATTTTTATCTTAAGAAGATGTTGACTTAGTTCAAGCCAGAAGGTATACACCGAGAAGTGCATTTTATAATCAACTTTTTACCATCATTAGCTACACCATACCCCCCTACTCTACCACTTTGCTACTGAGCTAGATTTCGTGGCAACTCACTGCTTGAAACAGCATAGCTACATTAATTGTATTTATTTTGTTTATTTAAAATCCTTTCATTAGACCTAACCTAACAAAACACCCTTTATATATTGTAGTTAGTTATCATTTATGTAATTACTGAACTTTTTAACAACCATTTATCATATTTATTTATTTTTGCTTTTAATTATTATTTTTCATAATTACCAATTAATGTATTAATTTATATACTTGATTTTAATTACCAGTGTAATAATTAGTTATAATTTATTGTATGTTATTTTAATCAGAATAGTTCAAGATTCTTGACTCTAGTAGGTCAAGGGATTTGAACTTTGTATGCATAAAATATGAGTGTTCTAGTTTTATTAGATAAGCATACCTTAGTTTTGTGTATTGATGGAAAATTTCACATTAATTAAACTAATTTAATTGTTTTATATTAAATGAAATATAGCTCATTTAGGTTAAAATCTGTTTGCATTATAATCCAGCATTTTTCACATAACTTTTAATCTTGTTAATTAATGTAATTAATCCTGTATAATTATTTTTGTTATTGTTTGTAAAATAGCTGTACACATTTCAAAAATACTACTTTATTTGTATAAAACTCTGTTACACTTGGAATTTACTTTACTTTTATTTACTCGACTGTTTGGATTTATTTTTAATTAGAAACATTTGAATGCGAATTATTTTGAACTGTATGCATACTTTGACATTTTCAAACCCTTATTTTGCAACTATTTACACTTTTAGTGGTTATATTATATTAATAATATAATTCTTTAATTGTTGTAATTTTTATGTATTTAAAAATAACACAATTTAACAAAGAAAAGTATTTATTCAAACAATAAATTAAATTATACAAGTTTCTTAGACTTATTTTGGGTATTAACCTTTAAATTAGTTGACGGCCGTTCAATTTATGCTTGTTAAATGTAGATGACATATTAATGCCTATTATAATCGATATTTTCTGTCAATTCGATCGATTTAATGTTTGCGGATCTCAAAATGGCATTCATTTCTTGTTTTAGTCAGTTTGTTTTAATTATGTGTTCATGGTGCGGTTAAGTGTACCTTAGTTTTGTGTATTGATGGAAAATTTCACGTTAATTAAACTAATTTAATTGCTTTATATTAAATGAAATGTAGCACATTTAGGTTAAAATCTGTTTGCATTATAATCCGCCATTTTGCACATAACTTTTAATCTTGTTAATTGGTGTAATTAATGCTGTATAATTATTATTGTTATTTTTAAGTGTATGTAAACAGTTCTCTTAATATCATTTTTACTATTGCACACACGTTAAAATTATGCATTTAATGATGTATTAATTTGTTAAAAAATATTGTAATTAAGGGAGTTAAAACCAAAAAAAAGTTATTTTGCCTTGAATTTAGTGATAGCCATTTGAATATAAACACGCGTTCAAAGCCGGATTCTTCAGAGAAGTTCTGCCTTCATAGGTTAAGCTTCTCATATGAGAAACATTTTATTGGGATAGCTGGCAAAACAATTTGAAACCGACAAACATAGGTTAAATCTAATTTTAATCCTATGAATTATTGTTCCATAAATTCGTAAAATTCCATTTACATTGCATAAAATTGAAATTTAAAACAAGGAAACAGAACTTTTGCTACAGGTTGTAGTGATCCAGAATTTAAGGAACAGAGCGATATGCCGGCATTTAAAGGTACTGATTTCCAGGGTCGTTTACCTGCATTGTTCAATTCTGAACTTAATTAACAAATTTGACAAAATACTATTCTTGTTTAGTCAAGAATTGTTAATAAATAAACCCTTACCAAAATGCGTAAAAACATTTCGATCCTTCTGAAAAGTTGACGCCGATGTCCACTCCAAAGACAGGATAATGGCTCGGCTCTGCTGATACTGCATCCTGAAATCGCATGTCCACTAACCCTCGCTAGACAAACCTAGTTTAATTATGAACAATTGCACATTAAACGAGAATTACCTAAACTATTTTTCACTTGTGCTAAACACATAATTAAAATGAACTGAACAAAACAAGAAACAAACGCCATTTTGAGATCCGCAAACATTAAATCGATCGAATTGACAGAAAATATCGATCATAATAGGCATTAATATGCCATCTACATTTAACAAGCATAAATAGAACGGCCTTCAACTAATTTAAAGGTTAATACTCAAAATAACAACAAAATTAGCTCAGGTATACATATCGATAATAAAAATTACTATGTTCCACTTGAAATAAGAAAGTTCATGTACATTTCCGGTATAACCGGAAGTAGCTGAAATCTGAAAATATTTTATATCGATTCTGTCTGACCTAAACCCATATTCAAAGTCTTAAATTACAACTCCTATTAATTGTCCATATTCTTTTAACGGAATCTCGTCGTGGGATACCCTGTATATGTATAATTTAGAAGGATTTGTTTATCAACTGGTGTTAAGTCCCGCTATAGCTCAGTGGTAGAGTATTGGCACATAAAGCCAAAGGTCCTGGGATCGAAGCTCAGTCAAGGAACGAATTTTTCTAAATTATTTTGAAATATCGAAAAATATATATAAATTTTTATACTTCTATTCCGTCTATGAAAAATTAATTTTCGTTCATATATTTGAATATTGTATACAGTTTGTGACTATAAAAACAGACTCCACTCTTCCAGCGGTGTGAAACTTACTGTGTAAGCTCGTCATTGGTTTAGAATAAATTTGTCTGTTTCACATTAATTAATATATATGTATAATTTGGAAGGATTCGTTTATCGACTGGTGTTAAGTTCCTTGATAGCTCAGTGGTAGGGTATTGGCGTGTAAAGCCAAAGGTCCTGGGATCGAACCCCAGTCGAGGAACAAATTTTTCCAAATTATTTTTAAATATAAAAAATATATAGAAATCTTTATACTTCTATTCCGTCTATGACAAATTAATTTTCGTTTATATATTTGAATATTGTACACAGTTTGTGACTATAAAATTAGACTCCACTCTTCCAGCGGTGCGAAATTTACTGTGTAAGCTCATCATTGGTTTAGAGTAAATTTATCTGTTTCACATTAATTAATATATACGTATAATTTAGAAGGATTCATTTATCGACTGGTGTTAAGTCCCTCGATAGCTCTGTGGTAGAGTATTTACGTGTAAAGCCAAAGGTCCTGGGATCGAACCCTAGTTGAGGAACGAATTTTTCTAAATTATTTTTAAATACTAAAAATATATATAAATCTTTATACTTAATTTATTTTATAAAAGATTATGTAAGTTATGTGACAGTAATAAATAAATCGGAAAATTTAATACAAGAAGAATATCAACCTTACTTATTGAATAAACAAAAAGGAAAAATTCCTAATATAACAAATGAAATTAATCATGATTTATTTAATGCATCACAAGGTAGTAATTTAACCCATTGTGTAAGCCAAAATTTAGAAATATCTCAAGCAAAAACAATTAAGGGAATATTTGGTAATATTTAATAATTGAAAAGAAAAAATCCAAAATTGCATAATTTAGTATATTTGGTAGATAGAACAAGAATAATAATTTATTTAAACACAAAAAAATATTTTAATAAACCAAGTCTTCAAAACATATTTATTACCTTGTTAAATTTAAAGAAATTTTGTTTAAAACACAAATGAACAAATCTCTGCATTCCCCGAATAGTATCAGGATTAGACAAATTACTCTGGAACAAAGTTAAAGAAATGCTAAACGATGTTTTCACAGAACGAAAATAATAATTAATATTTACAATAAAAAACCCCTTGAAAATTTTGAATTAAATGTAAATGACATAAACGATTTCACTATTACTAAATACATGGAAGAATTCAATAAAGAATTAGAAACGAAAATAACGACAATCAATCTCTAGTAGTTGAAATAGATAATCAGGACTAACTTGTACTGTGAGGTTATTCGAGAAGAGAACCCAGCTGTTAAAGAAGATCTTCACCATCCCACTTTAGTCATTACTATATGTTGTAAAATTACTCAAAAATATAGTTTTCCATGTTATAATCCAAATAAAACCTATAACTTTTATAAGGCTGATTTTCAGAGATTGTAT
>JAHWXV010507261.1:0-12026 GCA_024586415.1 Phrixothrix hirtus | reverse complement strand
ATGAACATATCAAGTTGGTTGGACTGTCAATAATCCTCCCCCCAAAAACAAAAATCGACGGGTCTCGGCGAATTCTAATTTTTTTTTCGGTTTTATAGTTGCAGGGGGGTCAAGTTTTCGTTGAAAGACCCTGTATATATATAAATCATTTTTCAACGATATCAAAGAAGAAGTGCAATAGTGAGCTGGTGTGTAATATCATTCGCGTTCTCGTGTTAACCCTTTTTAATCAGACTGTTTTGAAGCATTTATTTAATCTGGAATAGACTCTGAACTATATTATTAATATCAGCTGCCAAACGTGCATTTACATTCTCTTTACTGGTTATGTTCAGCTAATTTAATTTGATACTTAACTCTTTCATGGGCAAATTATTGTTACTATCTTGTTTTTGATGTACAAGTAAAAATATGGTTACTAATACTGTAGAAACTCTTTTTGCAGCTCAAATGAATTACTATTATTTGTAAGTTTTAAGTAGGAAGTATTCTTCGCATTGACCATTTCATTTTATTTCGATTAGACAGAAAACCATGAATAGAGAAATCCATTTCTAATACCCAAAGCAATATCACATATACCTTCTTTTCTACTTAATAGACCTAGTGTTAGAATTTCTACAACTAGGATAGGTAGTTGGGGTTGGATTGCGGTGAGGTGGCTTGGCGTAGCATGGCTTGGCGTGGCGTGTGCATGCGTGTGTGTGTGCTCATGCGTGTCCGTGTGCGTATGCATGTGCGTGGGCGTGGGCGTGCGCGTACCCGTGCCGTGCGCGTGTACGTGTGGGGGCGCGCGCCCGCATCCCGCGTGCGTGTGTGCATACGCGCGTGCGTTTATGTGCGAAAGGTAAACGTCGTAAAAAAATGAAATTTTATATTTAGTCTATTATTTTCGATACACTCTATTAAAGATTTAGTTAAAATTGAATGACGGAACTGCTAGTTTATTCGTACGATTTTTAGGTTTTTTGAGATTTTCTGAAAATGGCTCTAACGATTTTTTTAAACTTGCCACGGTTCTTACGCCTATGAGGCCCTTTCACCAGAACCAGTCGTTTTCTCTAATAAAATTCATCGTAGACGGTTATCTAGGTAAATCTCCGACGTTAAGCAGCTTTTCGCCAGTGCAGTTAAATAAATAGGTAATCGTTGCAATTACCGTTTCTAAATTAATATAAATTGATATTTTAGTTATTTGTGTGGATTATTTATGTACCTAATTACATTTTATTTAAATAGGTAAATTCGTTTTGCTCTAAATTAACTTAAAATTTAATTATAAAGCCTTAGTACATACATATAGGAAAATAATTAACAGCGGCATTTAGATTTGTGAAAATTCATTATTCAACTAACAATTTGTTGTTTCATTTGACTTCTGGAATTTCAAACTGTTGCAAATAAAAAAGTTCCTTTACTATTTGTGTTGTTTTCGTGTATAATTTAACTCCAACGAAGTCTTTATATAGTTTCACTTAATGTGATTAATTTTAAACTAGGAATGTTAAAATACTTATTACGCTTATACTAGTTCATTTTGTAAAAAAATTCGTTTGGTAAAAGAAATTCATATAATTTGTCATCTAATTATATTTCTATACTACTGAATTGTATTAAATTTCTTAAAATAAGTCTGAAAAGCAATTACGTCAAGAATTGACTTGAAATTTAAAAAATGGCAGTACCCAAAATTTTTTTAATGAAAACGCGTCTAAAACGCATTTAAAGCATTAATTTCGAAACAACTAGAAAGTGTTAACAAATTGTAGTAGCAAAAGTTCCTGTTCCAGATTTAAAATTAGAATATAAAATGTCAGGGGAAATTTCTAATAACAGTATCTATCTTAAATTTAACTTAAAATGGCAATAGAAATTTACTTTTCATTTTAAAACACAAAATATAATGTTTAATTAATTCAAAAATCAAATTTAGAGATTTCTAGTCGTCATTTTAATAGCTGCCTACTTAATTCAATTTTTGAAGTTGTTAATCAATATATTTATCTTGGACACACGTGTTTATTAAAATAGAAACAGTAGTAGAAAATAAATCATATAAAATCCTTGGAGAATTAAGACTGCATTCGTTGCGGGAGGAATAACCAGGGTCATCACGACTTGCATTTAGCTATGCATATACTATGTAACCGAAATTTTTTTAGTTTTGTGCAGTAAAATGTTTTTAGGTACATCATGCGCAGGGACAATGTTTTGTAAAACCTGGGATCTATTCATTTTGGAAGGAGAAATTTTAGAACAAAATGTTTTAATTTGAACGAATGTCCTTATTTGCTTTTGTGATTTCTACAAAATTTTGAAGAGCCGCCTACACTGTAAATAAAGAATTTCTTTATTAGTGATGTTCAGTTATCCTTCAGCTTGGTACATAATACAATTATTGGTTTTCAATTTTAGTATGTCAAATTTAAGGGTACATAGGATAATTTTCTTGTTCGAAGCCGCCTTCAACAGTGAAACTGTAGGAGCAGTGAATTGCCATTTTATTTCTAAAATTGAGTCATTTACAACCAAGCCATTAGGAAAAACTGCTAAACATGGAAACTTTTTATCTATAAATAAGTCACGAGCACTAACTTCGAGATTCATAAACTTCTTAAATCCTGCGATAGACCTATTCGTATTATCGCATCCATATTTCATGAGCAGCTGACTGACTATATAAGTTATCTTTTACAGTATTGACTGAAATTTGTATACGGTTCCAAATTTTTAGCTGCTTAGGTGATCGACATTGATCAACGGTTTTGTTTAAAATTTCCTCTGTATTCCTTGAAATTTCTTTAATAAATTTTTTATTGTTTGGGCAAATACTGCTTCTGGAATACATGGAATCTATTTATTCAGTAACTTACAGTAATTTCCGGTTTGCTCAATAGTTTTTTTCGCTTGGAAATTTTTACATGACCTTTATTTTCTATTAACTTCTAACTTGCGTTTCCTACTTATATATTATCTAAACGTGTACTTTCCAGGCCTACTGTTATAAATAGCGCGTGTAAAAGTTCTCCGCGTCATTATGAGCTATTATTGCAGCAGCACATTTTTGATATGATCTCTGATGAGCAGCAAAATGAATTCCTCTTCTACGCACTAACTTTACAATATCAGAATTATACAGTTCAATTATATTGTTTGTAACATATTGGAATGATTAGGCGTCTCATTATTGGAAAGACTTCCTCCAACAAATTGTTTTGTAGAAATGCAGGAGATAAATTTATTTCGCCTTTATTCAAACCGTTGAAGATATCCTCAATGGTTTCCAATAATGTTCATTGAGCCATTTAATACATATAATTCTAATTGTTTTAGTTTTTATAATGTTTTAGCCTTCTATATTGAATAGTTCTAACTCCGATTCTGAATCTGAATTTATTTTTAAATTTCATATCTCTATGTGATTTTCTTAAAATACGTTTTACTTTATTTATATAAAAATTGGCAAATCATCCATTCTCAATAATTGAGTGTATTCAAAAAGAAGTAGGAGACGGTTCCGTTTCGAACTTTATATGAATATTTTTTTTACCTTTTTAAATTTATCGAGTTTCTTTAGTCTCATTATTTTGATTTTTTGTTTAATGCTGCATCTTATTCGACACATTTAAAGAATTTATTACAGAAGAATGGTCAATATTGAATAATAAAGTATAAACGTGTCTAAACTAAAAGGTGCACTTCTTAATCAGTCCCGGTATTTTTCAATGATTTGTTGTAACTGTGCAAATGTTCCTGAAAATTTAAAACAAAATCTGCGGCCGCTACAAGGAAAAGGTCGCAGTTTAATCTTCAATATATGACGATAATCAACAAACACCAGGCTAAATTCGGTAAATACTCAAATTAATAGCAGCACTAGGATGACAGTTTTTAAATTCGGTAAAACCATAAGTCTCCGTTAGAAATTTTTAGATGGATATGAATATTTACTGATCAAATCGGCACCCAAAGATAACGCGAACGAGTAAATCAAACTACAATCAGTTATTTTTAATTCAATTATATGATTTACAGTGTGGCAAAAAAGTCTGGAATATTGCAAATAAATCAAAACCGGTTTTATTAATTTTTACGAATATATGCTGGTCGATACAGTAAAAAATTCTAAATCTAGGGGAAGAACTTTGGTTCACGTAGTTATATAGGGTAAGTAACAAGTATGGTTAACTTTTTATTTTTAAATGGAATACTGTATATTTTTATGGATGCTAATAGATCTCTTTAAGACAAATTCAACAATATACAGTTTATTATGTCTATCTGTCGAAATTACAGATTTATTACAAATTAATGTTTTTATTTAAAAATTTAGTTTAATCGATTTACCACATAACTAACTTCTTAAAACAACATAGCATAACAAGAACAACAAGATAAACATTAATGTTTTAAGAGATGTTTAAAAGGTTTTTCCATTGTTGGCTAAACAATGAGCAAGTCTTTCGCGGAATTCTTGAATCACATTTTTGATGACATCTTGGCGAATTCCCTGAATTTCAGCTGTAATACAAGGTTTCAGACCTTCAGTATTCATCGGCTTGTTCTTATAAACCTTATTTTTTATATGGCCCCATAAAAAAATCTAAGGAGGTCAGGTCGGGCGACCTGGAAGGCCACTCAATTTCACCCCTACGACATATCCATTGATTCGGGAATGTTTGGTTTAAATATTGTTGAACTTGGAAACCGAAGTGTGCTGGGGAATCATCTTGTTGAAACCAGACACTTCCCCTGTCAGCATAAAGAGCTTCCAAATTAGGCAAAATATGTTGCTCAAGCAAACCTAAATAAATTTCTGATGTAAGATTTCCATCTATAAAAAAGGGACCAATCACATTCTGGCCAATAATACCTGCGCAAACATTCACTTTTTGCAGCCTTTGAGTGTGAGCTTCTTCCATCCATTGTGGATTAACTGCAGCTCAATACCTACAATTATGTTTGTTGACAAAACCATGTAATGTAAAAATGGCTTCGTCCAAAAACAGGATATTGTTGGCAAAATCAGGATTAATATTACATCTCTCCATAAGATGTTCGCAAAATTCTGATCTTCGATCTAAGTCGTCTTCGGAATGTTCCTGTATTAAATGGACTTTATAACAACGAATTTTCTCACTTTCAAATAAATTTTTCACTGACTGATGGTAGATATCATGGTTTGACGCTAACTGTCTAGACGATTGCTGGGGATCTTCCTGCACATCAATTAAAATATCTAGAGCTTTATCACCGCCAGTAGCTATCTTTGGTCGTCCAGATTTTGGTCGGTCTTTAACACTAGCAGTTTGGTTAAACTTTTTCACAACCTTGCTTATGCAAGACAGAGTTATTCCAGGTCGATTTGGATAAAGTTGATTAAATAAATTGCATACCTCCTCCTGCGTTCTTTTACAGCCACCATATCCGACCATCATCAAAATCTGAATTTTTTCTTTTTCTCTTAAAGCTACCATTTTATCCTCAAAACTTTTTAAAAATGCTTCCAAGAAAAAATACTGATACAATTGACGTTCTTTAAATAATCTGGTTTGTTTTTTTAATGTCATTAGATTACCATAGCCAAGTAAATTTTTAAATAAAAACATTAATTTACAATAAATTTGTAATTTCGACAGATAGACCTAATAAACCGTATATCGTTGAATTTATTCTAAAGAGATCTATCAACATCCATAAAAACATACAAGGTGTTCCATTTAAAAATAAAAAGTTGACCATACTTGTCACTTACCCTGTATAACAACGTGAACGAAAGTTCTTCCCCTAGATTTATAATTTTGTATTGTATCTACTACCAAATATTCGTAAAAATTAATAAAACCTTTTTTGAGTTATTTGCAATATTCTAGACTTTTTTGCCAACCGGTACTATATAAACTTATTGTGCCACTTAATATACCTGAAATAAACAATTAATAGTATTCTATATGAATAAAATAATACAATACCCACAGCTAATTGATATATTAACCCACTGCTTTGGAGATTTCTTGTTAAACTTGGTTGGCTAGTGCTAATAGTAATAAATTATTCTTACTCTAAAATCTAACTATGACAATAAGCTACTCAAATAGAGCAAGGTGAATTAAATAATTACTAATATAATACGTCAGATCGCTCTGTTAGAAATTATAAATTATAAAAATTTAGATTATTAGTTCAATAATTAATATCTAATGACGCAACGTAATCGATATTGAAGCAGCAGATTTTTTTCAATGAAATTTCGTGCGTGACACGAATCGTACAGTTCATAATTTAAATAGTTCTAACTTACAGGATGTTTTAGTTCAAGATATTCCAATTTCTTCGGTAAACGAATCCTCAAGCTCAGTGAAAATGGCTGGAAGAAATAATTAAAGTTGCTGCACAATAAGTATTAAAATACTAACTACATAGTTTACATCACAGCCAGCTCGACTGGTGTAGTGGTTAGTATGTTTGCCTCTGCACCCAAGCAACGCGAGTTCAAACCTGATAGAGGTTAGTAAATTTTTCAGCGGAGAAAAATTTAAAAACATGTCTTCTTCTCAGATAAGGAAGTAAAATCGTAGTACCCGTGTCAATATGATGTTTGGCACGTTAAAAATTCTTACTGACATTGGAACAGATTCAGTAAAGTTCTAGTAGGCATGGAAAAATGACTATATAACAGTTCTAGTTCAAGAACGCCAAGGGAAATTACGCATCCTGAACCCTCAGCCACAAAAAACAAAAAAAGAACAAACAGAGCTTACACGAATATCCTTATCATCCAAACTTCACATTTAACTTTTAGTGCTAGATCTCCTACATAAAATACTTATATTAAACTTAGTAAGTCATCACCATACGGAAGCTGTCTTGATTTTATTTATAAAAATGATGCGTCTACATCCTAAGGTAACTTAAAACTGCCTTCTAACTGGCTCAATGCATTCAAGCGACTACGGTGGGGCAAGAAGATTTTCGGTGGCGTGGTCTCACGTAGTTAAAAAGAATGTATACGCCTCATATAACATATACATTTTCTGAGCTCAATATAAAATATGTATGCAAAAGCGTACTTATCTACTTTAACATTTCATTCCCTTTATTCATCTGATACTATAAATAGCTCTACTGTAAGGTTCTATACATAATGATTACGCTTATGACATATTTTATATTTAAATAAAATGTAATATCCTATGCCTTGAATTTTATTACTTTGATTTGAAGTTAATCGAAAGTGCAATAGAAATGTGTACCTTTAAAAATGTGAACTTACAAGATTGACACGCAAAATGGACATGTCTTGAAAATTAAATAAATTTTCCACATACAGGGTGTTTCAGATAATATAACATTCCTTTCAAAGGATAAAAGTGGACCCTATAGACACCCCAATAAGCGTGAAATTAAAAGTAATACGAATACAAAAAAATCCTTTTTTTCTAATTATGTACAACGAGCCGCCTATGGTATTATTCAGACTAAAACCGTTATATTATTCATAAAATTATAATTGACCTATCTATCAGTATCAAGTTACAGTAACATGCGCTTTTACAGCTCGTTTTGTTTACTATAATAAATAACAGCATAAGGGGATTGTCCTTTTACCCAATTGAAAGGATTTAAAAATAATGTATACAATTGTTTTAGCAATTTTGAAGAAGTTATTTATTAATAATTGATAATAATAAAAATAGAATTTAGTCATGCATCGTACTAAAAAAAATGTGTTTAAATGTAAACACAACTTAAGCAATTATTCATTGACATTTTTTAATTATACACCTAAAAATCGATATTCATTTCTGAAATTGCGAGTCATCATCCTACACTTAAAATAAAAATACTTTAAACACTGACACGGTTTAGACTTTTCTAGTTGGTTTTGTAACAGCATTCAGAGGATTGACATAATAATTTGCCCAATTCGACGTAGAATAATCAGATATTGTTTTATGCGCTGTTTCAAAACGCAATTTTAAAAAAGTGATACTAAAGGAATATTGTAATAGTTTATATCTTAAAAACAATCTTATTGATCAGACTTAACCTTAGGTTTTGAAACTTTTTAAAACAGTTCTTCCTAACATTTCCTTCGGATACATAATTATCTAAATGCCCAATAGATTGTCTTAAAAATTTCGGTTACATTATTACAAATTCATTTAGTATCATTTTTGTGAAATTGCCTTCGAACCTATAAATAATTAAAAATGTTAAAGTACAGATTTATTTCTCTTAATCTAATTTTTCATTTTACAGTTTTTAAATCCATATTAATTGAATCATACCTATATAAAAATTTCATTATTATAGACTGGTACACAATTCTATTAACATAAAAGCACTAATCAGTTAAACACGGTGTAGCTAGGCACACTTTTCGACTTAGTTTTCATTATTAGAACACTTGTTAGTCAACAAAACGCATCTAGTAAGTGAAGTAAATTTGCATAATTTCGTTTATCAAGATATCGGTCACTGGCATTTTACAGTCTTGTTTTTATGTGTTTGTTTCAAAAGTTAAAATAAACACGTACAATTCTGCTCTACCACGGATGTGTTTATTTAGTAAAAAACACTTACTCCATGATATTTGTAATATTTGAAAGCGTGCGCATAGTCGACTCAGAATCATTAAAAAAAGGAATTTTTAGTATTCATATTGCTTTTAATTTTACGCTTATTGATGTGTTTATAGGGTCTGCTTTCACCCTTAAAAGGAATGTTATATTATCTGAAACACCCTGTATGCTGAGTAGTCTCAATTGAAAAACTTATATAGCTCAAAATCTAATACTTAATTTTGCTGATAAACGTGATATTGTAAAAAATATTTAAATATAAAAGAAATACTATACTTTGAACATACTATAAAAATATATACTGTAATATGAAATGAATAATAATTAAAATAAAAACCAAAACTTATATATTATACAAGAATGGTACACAGAATTCTTATACTATGAAATATACAAAACATTTAAATTGTTTAGCTTCATATCAATTATAAATAGTTACCATATACTGACACAGTTTGGTCGAGACAACTTACCATTCTTGGCGTTTTAAATTTAAATTTCGCTCCTGAATTTTATTCTGCTGTTAATTAGCAAATAGATAAATTCAATTGGACATGGAAAACTTTCAGGCAAATAAACACTCAAAGTAGTTAGATTTAGTGCGACTATTATAAAAAATGTACATTACAACTGTGATGAGGAATCGTTAGAAATGAAAATTGCGTTTTGTTTAGTAATGTATTGTTATCTTTTAAATGTATCTTGTAGGTATCTTCCATGGAAACCATTGTTAGTAACAGGATAATGCAATTATAGGCAGCTGAATTAAATCGAAATTGAAAAACCGGCCCTAAAAGTCGGAAAATAATTTTTTTACCTTCTGGTTAAATCTACTGAAAAAGAACCTTTCAAAGAAATACTGACAATCTTGTTTAATATTGTCTTCCTTTGTATGTTAAATAAACATAAAAGTAGCAATGTCGCTTCTAAATGACTTAAATAAATAAATGTGTTGATAAAACAGAAAACAACATCCCTGCATTACAATATGAACGATAAACCTAATAGGCCTTATAAGAGTAAAAAGAGTAGGCTGTGATAGCATGCTTTATACGTCTTGATGTTTGTATATCATGTTTTGATAAAAATATTAAAAGGAAGCTTGTGGGAGTAATTTTGTTGATATACCTAAAAATATCTAATGAAGTAGGATACAGCCTTTTGTGAATAGATCGGGTTTATAGTCGATTACAGATTTATAAATCGTTAGAATTGCTAAAAGCGTTAATATCATTTACGCTCCCCAATTAAGGGGAAATTAAATATGGATAATTATAGTTCAGCTTAATATACCTATAATCTTGATATGAACATAGTAGTATAAAACTTTCACTACCCTTCTTTTGTTAGTCATTACTATGAACGCGAAAATCGAATTATAAAAATTAGAGTTTGATTCCATTTTATCCAATTCTGGCATACCGTGAAAGCTTTTAATAGGAAACAATTAAAACATAATGTTTAAACTCCATATATCATGTGCAAAAAGCATTTTGAGATTGACATTCAATTGTATCATTTATCACGCAATAGCATCTAAAAACCGATCATAATGTCATTTCAATTAGAATGACTAGTTAGTTAAATTTTTGATCCTTGCTTGTTCTCTGAATTATTGTAAATCATGTGTGTTATTCTTTCTACATTTTCAATTTGTAAAACTTACTTCAATATTCTACTATCAAGATAACTTTAAAATAAGTCCTTAACTCTTACGTAGCAATATTTACAATTTATTTGGTTTGCTTTAGACATTAAATGGGGTGCCAACAACATAAGATGGGACTCATTTTCAGTTCTTATATTGTATCATCGTAACCCTTTTCCAGCTTTGAGTACCACTTTAAACCCCATCTCATAGTCTTTGCCATTGTCTTACATTTATTATTTCTCTAAAACCTATAAATAAGGGAGAATATTGCCACCTCCAACTAAATGTTTTCTGCCACCGCCCTTATTTATAAAATTTAAATGTAACTAAGGTAAATATGAATCGTAAACTAATAGCTAGGTGCACAGGTGCATAAACATTTTCAAGTGGTACTAGAGAATTTAATATTCATTACAAATTTATTTTTCTTCTTCATGTTGTAACATTAAAAATACATATCAAAACATTAACCAAGTACCATAGGTTTATCATAACTAAAATTCCAAATTAAATCGGTAAAATGTTACCAACGAGATTTCAGATTGCCGGAGCGCTACAACCGAAGCTAGGTCGCTGTTTCCTAAATATACAAGTGACAAAATTTTGAACCTGAAATCCGTAATTATGAGAAACCGTCGTGAATTGCTAAAATACGATTTTGAGAGGCACCACTGTTTGAGATCACTAGTAATTGATTGAATGAAAAGCATCTCTTCCCGCAAGATATATAAACAAACGTATTTTGATTAGCTCAGAAAATAATTAGAATACATGATCAGCATACATCAATTTTACTATAGAAGTTCGAAGTAACCTTTTATCTCACCTTTACTCTAACACTTCTATTTAAATAAAATTTGCAATCTACTTACTGTCGTTCACCTACTTTAGGAATGAAAGATTTGGTATACTGATAATGATACAAACGGTATAATCAAAAGAAATCAATAATATTCAAAATATTTTAAATTTCGCATTTACTCATGACCAACCGTATCTACCTTAATTGTATAAAACAATTAAATCACATTAGCTAACTAAAAGAGAAACAAGAACTACACGGTGAAATTCAATCAACAATCATTTAAATTACTTCTCCATTGTTTATCCTCTCAGTGAGATAAAGCAATGCATAAAAATAGATTACCTGAAAATAAATTCATTTTCTAAAGCACTTTAAAATTGTTTACAAATTGATTACGCAATAGTAAAAATTACTTTAGCCAAAATTCATTTTATAATCGAACATTTATCAGTAGTCCTCTTTGTACTAACTAAAACTGATATATTAAAGGAACTAGCGCTTTATTACAGAGTGAAAAGCGTTAGCACCACTTTGGGCAAACTAATACAAGTGTGCAGGCTAAATTGGTTTCCATTCGAAATGAACCCTTAAAGATGGGGTAGACACTAACCATCACTTGGAAGCAAACACGTCAACACTGATTGCATTATAAGTAATATTATTATTTTAGAAAGTAATGTTTTAGCTATCACATATTTATCAAATAGTTCCGATAAAGCTGACTTATATAGACATTATATACGACTATGATCAAACTCGTATGCTATACGATGCCATAGACTGTATAGTATCGGGTGATATAGATCACTTTCACAAATTACGATAAGTACGAAACACGATTCTATTAACCAAGAGAACCCACTAATCAGATGACTGCCAGTCTTTGTCCACATCCAACTATCTACCCATAGAACCCAAAAAAACATACTGCGACAAAGACGAGGATTAGCTAAAAATATATACTTAATAATCCCCCCCCCCCCCC
>JAHWXV010507228.1:0-10630 GCA_024586415.1 Phrixothrix hirtus | reverse complement strand
TCACTAGATTTTAAATTTCAACCAATGGTTTCAAACTGGTTATTCGTTGCACTTTATTGTTTCTCACGGAAGAACTTGTTTACGTAGAACGTGTCGGTTTATAGCTTTGTACTTTGTTAACACTAATCTTTTGTTAATGCGACAAGTCGGCAAACTTTTCAGGTATTGTTTACGTTTTGCTGGTTATTCAAAGCGTCGCAATTTTTGTGAAGGCCTGTCTGTTTAGCTTACTGCTTGTTGTATTAAATTTTTACTTATCCTTAATCTTAAAATTATGTTTCTAACTATTTAAGTTTAAAACTACTTTATTTATATCTATGAATTTTTATATACATTAATTTTATGAAATTCGTAGATATGTTGCTGATCATTAATTGTATTTAATTGATGACATCAACAAAATGTTTCGCCGCGATATGTTGAAATGACGGCCCGCCCTCCCGAAAATCTATCAGTTCCAGATTTGCTGTACCCATTTGACCTTGTAGCTGGTATCAATAATCAATACTTTAATACTTTGTATACATTATAAATCACACGCAACTGATGCTCAATCTAATAATGTGTTATTTTCAAGGTTTGGTTTCTAGTTTACTTTGTAAAACAATTTTTTATTATTAAATTTAAATATTATATGCTCCGGTCTCAGCCAAATAGAATTCTATTTATCAATTTAAATGATTAACATACATTTCGACTAAAACTTTAGATAAGCAATTAGAAATTTCTTACCTTCTTGCCCGACACCGTTTCAATACCTGACAAACAATAACTAGATTTATTTACAGATTTTTTTTGCTTCCTAACTTGCTAGCAAACATATTTTTATAAAAATTAATGGCGACAAGAATACTAATCGCTGTCTTGGATCAATGTTTCTTAACAAGTGTGTCGTAGTTCCCGCTGTGTCCCGACTTGTTATTATATATAAATTTTTAAGTCAATGAAAATAAATATTTTTGAATCTTACTCTCAGTATACAATTAATTTTTTCCTAGCGTTTGTTTTATGCAAATTTCGTAACCTTCGTAGTAAACAAACAATAACGTTAATATATTATTTTATATGTAAATTAGTATGGATATATCTATAAATTTAAATATGGTAAATTCAAAATTGCTGTCATAACTTTTAAAAAATTTGTTAAAATGGAAAAAATCAAAAATATTGCTAAATATGTAAATTATATTTTAAAATGTGAATGTGATGATGGAATTGATAAAAAAACTTTCAATTTGTATTCAGATAAACAGATTTGATATTATTCAAAATCCTTAAATGACCCTATAGAAATGAAAAAATACATGCAGAACCAAAGAAGTATGGGCTTAATTTTGGAAGAATAAAATATAAATCAATGTTATTTATACTGTGAACGACCTCCTTGGTTTTGAAATCAAATATTTAATTAATTCCATGTCGATTACGAGCCGTACCTGGGCAATTGCAGTATTTTTAATGATCATCCGGCTCTTGTTAATTCATTTATATAAATCTTTTTTAAGATATTATTAAACAAACATCTCGGCCACATTTAAAATACAAATTATCCCAACTTCGTTTGGTAAAAATGCGTTCCTTCAAGAAAATACGTATGTTTACATTTTAAAATAATTAAATCTAGTTTTAGGGAAGCTGTTAACTTCAAGTTCACCTGGGTTAAAATAAAACCCCGCCACATAACCCTGACGCGACACGTTCCCGTGTAAAAACTGCTGAATTGTAAATTCCCTTGCTGGAAGCAAATGATTGTAGAACATTCTTTTGACGTAATATCCGGTGAAATAGATCATTTTTTAAGTCGCTTTGGTTTTAAGTAGTTATTTGATTATTGACTTGCCATCCGATAAGGTGGCCTAGCAACATGTTTTTAATCGATATATTGTTCCTTAAAGCACACAATTGTGAGCGACAGTGACGCGATTACCTGTACTCTGTGTGTACATGTTCTCCAAATCGTCCCTCAGGACGGAGCGGCGCAGATGGTTTCGATTTCCAGAATTGCTATTTCTGCGGACGTCCCGGTGCAGTAAGAGTCCATCTGCTTGTTCTTACGTTACGAACGCCCCGCTATACAGGGTTCTATCATTCAGGTGAGGTGATAGACAGCTTATATCATCTTCTATAAGTTGCGACCCTAAATCTTTACTAACAAGCCTCTGTTTACATATTTCGAGTTTGTGCCTAAATTATTCTTGTATAACTTGACTTGTGTTTAGTTAATTATTAGACCACCATTTATTATTTGTTATGATACATGTGAATAGCTGTAGAATTGTCGAATGACTGTTTCGTTAAATAAATTCGTTTACATGTATAAATGCTTACGATTTACTAGTAAGTTAAGGTTAAGTTGGCCTTTTAGCGTTATACAGGGGACAACCAGTATGTAAACTATTCGTAATGTGACCGAGACAATAGTACATAGTAAGCATTGAATACCTGCTTTAAACTGTAATGATCGTCGCAATTATTTATTCTATTTCGCTTGAAATTATGTTCGTCTTGTGGAATTGATTTTATATAGAGGGTGTTCCATCTTAATTGTAGCCTTTTAGTCTTGTCGTAGTTAACATAACAAATTGAACATGTGCCGCCAACTTATTAAAACATACACAGTCTGGCATGAATATTGTAATTCGCATTAACTTCACTGGCCTGGCTAATCATTATTTAGGACAGTTGCGTTGAACCTAATTGTATCGTGGCGCCACTTTGATCTGTGACAATATTTAATATTTATAAATTAATATTCGCTAATTCATTTCGAAAAAATTTAAAAAACCAAAATAGTAAAATTAATAATTATCTAACACTTCTAGACAATTATCCTGACTTACCTTACAATAAGGAAGGCACAAATACCGAGAATCACTAAAATGTGACTATACGGTAGATAATTTAACACATAACGTCTACCTAGCACAAAGAAAACTGTAATAATTATTGACAGATATATTAACTGAATTTGGTCAAGGGTACCAACATTTTAGATGTTTACATCTTACGTAAATTCCTTTTGTTAGCTTTCGTGCACGAATCTTTAAAATTGAATTATCTATCTTAACACAAATATAAAAATAAAAATGTAACATTAGATTACATTGAGAGTTTTTGTATATGTGGCGTTTGAAATACATCTTACTCTATAGTTTATGTTACACACACAAGCACAAATTCGGAACACAACCGTACTTTTTATTAAATTACAAATTTACTTCTTTTAATAAATAGCATTTAAATTTTGTTGCAAGTGCTCCTAATTGAGTAGAATACACAGTATGCGATAGTGTTCATTACACATTAATTAATTAATTTCATTAACGTGTAATCAACATAAGAAAATATTATAGTTTAGTTAAATAGTACCTAAAGGTTAAAATTCTTTCTTAAATATTTGCATTTTAAATAAAATTAAGTGTTAAAGTTTCCATAAATGTGAGGCGCCAGTTAAAAAGATGATTCTAAAGAAACCCAGACGGGTACAATAAAGTTAACAGCCCCAATAAAAATATTGCTAGAAGCCGTGGGAAGTTTAACGTATTCTGCAATAGACAGAAACAGACAAATTTTTAAAATTCTTAGACAGGATTGCTTAAAAGGACTTTGCACAAATTTCATAGTCATGGGAAAGAAAGTTTATAAAAGATCCTGCACCACCAGAAATCGAAGTCTTTGGGTTCCAGCTTTAATTCAAGTGTTGTAAGTCCAGCGCAAGATAAAGTTTAGTTGATAAATAGTTCTTGGTATCTTAATTACTAATCTGCACATGGCAGTAAAAATACATGATCCAAGATCAAAGAAATTTGGGTAGCTCTATTCACCTAATTCAACAAGAAAAGCACGCAATAATTCGAATTTGCGAGCTTGATAAACGTCATATTTACTAAAGAAAATTGGACGTCAAGTAAGTGAAAATTTACAAAAATATTAAAACAATGAAAAAATAAAATTTTTATTTGTTTTCATTTAAATAATTTTAACAAGACACTCTAAATTTTAAATTTTATTATTTTTAGCTAAGTTGCTAATATTACGCCGAAAATCACGCAACAAAGGTTAACGGCCCGATATTAGTAAAATTGTTAATCATTAGTTTTAAAATTTCATTTTTAATGAAAAATTGTGTATATGTATATCCTTTATTTATATTTGAAATAATAAATATTTTTTCAAACTTTAATCTGGTTTTGGCTCATGCAAAAATAAATACAAGTACCTACGCAAGGTACAGTTAGGATAATCCTTTGTAATCTTTAGAAAGGTATTAGACCCTTTTAACAAATTGACAGGTGGAAACCACCTTTAAAATTAAATATTTTATAAACAGTTTAAAATATTATGTTTGCTGCATTGTTTAAAGTTAACGCACGCCATCCAATTAATTACTAATAACAAACCAAAAGCAACGCAGTAAATAATAGTTTGAATTGATTTTTAACTGCTTTGATAATATATGGTTTGTCAGCCCTTGCTGGTTTCTTTTGTAAATACATTGTATAGTGAAAACACTGCTGCCTTACCATCAGTTATATATTTTGATTTCGCCACTAGTAAATAACAAATAGATAGGCTTAAGGTTTGATGCCATTGTATTAATCTTTAGAGTAAAACTATCCTAACATTTTCCGAGGGGAAACCAAATGTAAAGAAAATATGGAATTATTCGTCGTTATATTTATTTTATTATAATACATTTGCGAACAGTTTCTTTCGTTAATAATTTAAGAATTTTATTATTTTTAACACCTATTTGCACAATCGCCCAATCCAATTTTGCAGTTTGTGTAAGAATCAGTTAAAACGAAGCTGGCTGCTTGTAATTCTGAGACAGTTAAAACTAATTTCAGCTCGTTTTGATAGCGGTCACAGGGCAAGGTTTACGTCATCTTGCGTTCATGGTTGTTTCATTAGAACACGGGCAAAAATTAGAAATCCGCAACAGTAGAGTATTAAAGCAATGAAGATTCCTAAAGGTGTATAATTTAACCATCAGTAAGTGCGGGGTGTTTCTTTTTAGGTGAATTAATATGATTGCACGTCCAAATTATTTTCTTCGGTATGTTCTGTAGCCAATTTTAGAATAAAAGTTGGGGCTAAGGATAAATCGTAATTCGGAGTATTAAAACATTCAGTCAGGTGATCCTATAATTATTGAATTTATCAAATATAAACTGTGGGAGTTCTGCGTCTCTGAATGTAGTAAGTACTATTTTGTTTAATTTATTAGCACATGAAAACTCTTGACCGGTTTTATCGTCTGGTTGAGGTAACACTTACCGGGTTAGTTCGGTTATTTAAAATATCGTGGTGAAGCATGACTTTATTTTTCAGTGATTTAAAAAGTAACATTATCTAGCGTATCGTACCGATTGTCAAGCAAAATGTATTAATTACTGTACCAAGTAATATTTGAAATATCTGAATTAAGTGTGCACTGCGGAAGCACTCACTACGTACCTGTAGAAAATTATTGTATGTTTGAATAATTAAATATAGACCCACTGTAAACATTTAGTAACCTACCCACCACAGGATTTTGTTAACATTCACTGTTTGATTCAATTCGAGCAGGACGGATCTTTACAGTTTAATTCATGTTGTATTACTTTTAACAATTTATTGCTTACCTGTGTTCAAATTTATTACGCATTCTATGGACTCTACGTGTTTCCATAAATGTGTCTTAGTTAACGTTTATTTTACTAAATTTTATTAAATAGTTAAGAAATCATTTAACCATAATCATGTGCCTCAAAATGAAAGGGAATCTATGCCGATTCTAGGTCATAGGTAACAATCTAACCTTGTTAAGAGTTCATATAATTATTTTAGTTTGTGCATGTCTTTACATATACAGGGTGACTTACTTTTGTGATAATCTCTTTCGGATTACTCATCAAACCGAGTATTCCGCCATTCTAAATACCTTATGAAAAGAGGATCATTGATTATCAGTAATTTAATTATACATATACAGGGTGGACCCTCCTTTAGGTCACCCTAGAACATAAATTCTTAATGATAAAGCTGGCAGGCCGTATTTATGACGTACTTAGAGAGACTCCATGATGTGTAGGTGTCGTAAAGCGCTGTGCCCGTTGCAGATGTGACTTCTACTTTGACTTATATAATTACAAAGGAATATCTGTTTCCGCTCTGAGGTAAGATTTGTTCATCCAGATATATAAGGTGTTTTCGTAAAATGGCAGTAGACAATAACGCCCACCTTTACCAATTTTGACGTGGTTATAATGTTTAGTGTCGTCACTTGCGTGACTCCACTGAAACTAGCTAGATAGTATTTGAATCACTCAATTTCTCTATATTCTGTCTTATTTCAATTCTAACACGTAACAGATTCCATAGAAGTACGTGTTTTGGCTCAAAAACTTCGGTGAAATAAAGTGGCAGTGCTTTACGAATCCTTTCCTCTTAAGCCCGAAAATCTAATAAATAAAGCGTCGACTACAACGTTATTTTGTCATTTTTAGAAACGCTGCTTATTTGTAATTAAAACGCCATTGGGTCATGTATAACTTTATGTAGAACATTCAAACTGTCGTTAAGCATACATCCAAAACACCTACCGTCCTTTTGATCTCAAAGCACTCACTATTTTTTTAATTTCTATATTTAAAGAAGATAAACTTACAAAAAGAATTACAATAATTAACGCAGTGGTGACAGCAAGCTGTGTGACCTTGCATTCGATATTGTAAGCACAAAATCAAGTATACTAAAAAGTATCTTTAAATATCAAGTTGAAATGAGTCAACCGGTAATTATTATTTTAGTCTAAATCTGGCTGGTCAAGTCAAAGGTAAAAGCAGTTCCAATTTAAATTGAAATGGTACGGCACTGCATGAAAAAACAAATACATAATCGTCTTTTTCAGACTGCAATGAAATTATTTCAAATAAAATTGCCAATACCTATCAATATTGCGAGAAAAACTTATTGAATAAATGTGACGCCACAATAAATAGAGTTATTGGTTAGGGTAACCTTTTTAGCTTGCAATATTCAATAACTTTATCACTTCTTGTGTAGGTACCCTACATTTATACAGGGTGTTCTCATGAATAAGACATATTACATTAACAGCACATAGTTCTTGGTATGCACGACAAAAAACGTTTATAAAGTATGTGTCAAAATTGTATAGTTTTCAGAGAAAAAGTTTTCAGTTTACCCCTGCTTTTAACTTAGTCTACTATATCTAACATTAAGTCACTGGCCGACTGTAAGTTTTTATAGCAACAGAATGATTGAAATCGTTGTCTTTTACACTTAAATTGCGTTTAGATAAATTTCTTGGTATTATTAATATTTACAATAAATTGTGTTGTGCATAATTTAAATATCGTTGAAATAGTTTCATCCTTTCATTCTTCGATGTAATTTGTATATAATAATATATATGTATATGTTATAAAAGTAAATGTGGATCAAACAGGCTATAATTGTATACATATCTAATAAAACTAAAACTTATGTCAGTTTTAGTTATTTAACTAGCAACTTTTTTAATAATTACTTCATAAATAATTTATAATTAAGTTTTATAGAAAAAATCAAATTTAGGCGATTTAAAAGAATACGTGTTAATATCTTTTATTAAAACAGCTGTCGGCCATGAACTCCATAAAATAATATAACTCAGTGAAATAGAAATTGCAACACCAAGAAGGGGTTGGAATTTTCGGATGAAATTTGGTAGAAATATTCACCTATGTTATAGTAATAAATTATCAAAATTTGGGAGGAAAATTTGTATTAGTTAAATAAAATTTTATAATAATTATTAATATTGTGTGGTGCGGCCTCTCTGATTAACACACTCATTTACATGCCGAGGCATTGATTCAATAATGTGGTTTATATTGTCTTGGGGTATTGCCTCCCATATCTCTAGGCCTCCAAAGTCGAAGCAGGACGCTGCAAATTTCGCAAACCTCTACCCATTATGTCCAATACATGTTGAATGGAAGAAAGATTTAGAGATCTTGGAGGCCAGTGCAAAAGATGAATCTGGGCCTGCTCAAAGAAGTTCAAGAAAAACGTTATTACATGTGTACGTCCACTATCTTGCTGGAATAATGGATCTTCGAGCGCTTGTAGGTATGCCAGAAGATATGTTCCAACCACGTCCGCAATATATCGTTGTGATGTTATATTGTCTCGAATGAACACCAAGGGAGACCTGCTGCCATAAGTAATCGCACCTCACGTCCCTCTCAACTGTAAATCGAAGATTCCGTTGTTCACCCCGTCTTCTTCTGACTCTCATACGACCATCGTGTATTCCTAAACAAAATCTAGATTCGTCACTAAAGACAACACGGCGTCATTCACGTCATTGCACCATTGTAACCGTTGCTGACGATGTTCTGCAGTCAAAGGAAGCACAAGTTGCGGACGATATGATGTTAACCCAGAACTTCGGCTTCAGCGATAAACTGTTCTAAGGGTTATAAGGCGACCTTATTCACCAAACCATTGGTCACCAACTGCTCAAGTAGAGGAAAATCTTTCTCTAAATCCCAGTTGTCTTAACCGACGATCTTCATACTCATTCATTCTTCTTGAAGCCCCGGTTCCTCTTTTTACGATGTTCCTGGCCATCTTCAAACCATTCACGACACCCTTGCATTACAGTAGATCGATTTCGATTTATACGGTTAGCAATTTCCCCAAATGAAAAACCAGCTTCGCGCAAACCAATAATTCGACCTCTGTCAAATTCGTTTAATTGGCGGTAATATCCTCGTTGCTATACTCTAGACATGATCAAACAAACAAAATACGTTAACAAAAGAACAACAACCAAAATAATGTTAATTAACAATGAAAAAGAATAACAAATCGTATAAAAAACACAGGCCGAAAAAGTAAGCAAAAAATTATAACAGCTGTCAAATGTGACGTTATCACATTACCACTTGATCTCAAAAGTTAATGAATTATTACTTAATGTCAGCTCAACAGATGTACCAACTTTGATTAAGAAATTCCTACTCCTTCTTGGTGTTGTAATTTCTATGTCGCTGAGTATAAATGTAATATGATTTGTTGTAAACAGAAAGAAAGTTATATTAATGTTTTTAATCACTACATTTCATGGTAAAGTGTAGCCAGGCTTGTATTCATGACAAAATTTTACGGAAAAATTTTTTTAAGCTACATTAAAACGTGTACACATGTGTTAAATAGTTTTCCTTTTATTTGAGACGCCCTGTATATTGTATTCTAAACTAAAAGTGAATAATCTTGATTATTTTTTAAGAGCGGGTACAGGAAGAGGAAACGAAGAAACTTATTATAAACTATTTAATTAATTTGTTATGTGATACAAGATATGTTTATATTCAATTGGCAAACAGTAGGTTTTCACATACTTGCATGCGTAAGATAGAATATATTAAAATGGCGTGGCAGTAATGCGTCGGTGGTAATTCAGCATAGTAGGAGTCCATTTATATATAATTAGATGGAAAATTATGTAATTACTAACTAAACGTGTTAAATGTTGTTATAATAGTTTAATCTTGCGATTTATTCGGACTGCAGGTTTCATTTTATTATTAAAATAATCTATTGAATTATCATTCATAACTAGAGCTTCAGTTAAAAGTTTTTATTAAAATTATTAAAAAATATGTATGCGCAATCATTATAATTAACTAATCGCCACGCAACACCTCTCGTGAAAGGAGCTAGTTGCTTTCTCGATGCCAAGTGGGTGGTGCACGATTCCTACCTCACACAGTTAGTGTTTTGTTCATATAGTAAAATAGCACCATAATGTAGCCACATTACCGTTTCATCACTGTCGCGTCATTTTCATGTGTTTCCTATCTTATTGGTTGTAATCGCCGGTTATCATTATTACTACTACTACCACTACTACCCATCATGCCATTCCCTTAGCGGGGTAGACAAAACCCAGTACCAAACCTCCACCTTCTCAACCACTGCATGCACCCATGCAACAACCCCCTCTCACTACCACCACCCTTCACCACAACGCCAAACACTATACAGTATCCACACCATCCTACTATTACCCACCAATCCTACTATCTCTACTATCACCCATTCGCTATTTTTTTCCATTCCTTTCTATCCTTACACACTTCTTTTGCTTCCATTAAATTCATACACCGTTTTGGCAAGCTCTCCTATTCTTTGTGCTCTTTATTCTATTTCCTTTTACAATTTCTTCAATCATATTCAGCCATCTCTTTCTCGGTCTACCCCTACCTAATTTTCCAAGCGTTCATTACTCATTCGTTCCACATGTTCAAACCATCTTAACGCACTTCTTTTGTACAGTTTAGGTAGTATCCCCTCACCTGGCACGTATCCATCACCCATTCATTCCTGACTCTGTCAACTCTCGTTTTGCCACATACAGCTCTTAGGCACCTCATACTTACGGCGTTTATTTTACTCATATGCTTCTTCTGACATACCAAAGTCTTACTGCCATATAAAACAGTTAGAACAAATATACTATTGTACACCGCCTTCTTTGCTTCCATACTTAACTGTTCACTCTTGGTTACTGACCATATGCTGCCAATTATTCTCCTGCCTGCATTCACTCTGTTTTCAATTTCACTAT